>VMBQ01002743.1:53739-99786 GCA_007657795.1 Dreissena rostriformis
TCTATAGCAGGGGTGTCCAGGCTTCCTGAAAAGTCCCAAAAAGTGCCTGTCAACCGGACAGGCTGATGGAAAAGTTAGCCTGTCCGGACAAAAATTCACCTGACCGAACAGCGTGAGTTTATAACTGAAGAATTAATATATATATCATCATATTTATTGCAATGTGAAGCCTGTGTATAAGTACACTCGATAAAGTAAAACAAAATACTTGCGTGTTCAAGTGATTACAGTGTATGATGGACAACAGCTTTAAATTCTAGTCAGACTCAAAACAAAATAACATAACACGATTGGTGTTGCCATTGAAGAACTTTAGCAACGACATGTTTTTCATTTGTAGTTTTTTGTTACAACCATTGTAATTGGATAGATGGAAATATGTCGGACCATTGAAATTGACGTTTTCAAAATAACAACATTTCAAAGGGAGAGCACTCTTAAGAATTAGTGACGTTTTAGTGTTCTTAATGACAAAAAGGCTTGAAATTCACGAAAAGAGTGATTCTAATGGGGTGTTTTCGTCCTTTTGGCAAGTATTAGACTTTTCAGTATTTAGTCATAATTTGTTTGGCCTGTCACATGGACCGGCGATATAAGAAACTTCGCCGGACCGTACAGAATTTTGCCAGACAAGACCGGCGGTCCGGTCTTTTCAGGAAGCCTGCTATTCCTGATGATAACTCAAGAACGCTTAGGCCTGGGATCACGACACTTTTTAGGGACATTGGTCATGACTGGCAGATGACCCCTATTGATTTTCAGGTCACTAGGTCAAAGGTCAATGTCACAGTGACCTGAAGGTGAGGCTGAAGCAGTAAAATGGTTTCCGGATGATAACTCAAGAACGCTTAGGCCTGGGATCACGAAACTTCATAGGGACATTGGTCTTGACCGGCAGATGAACCCTTTTGATTTTCAGGTCACTAGGTCAAAGGTTTATAATATCTCAAAAATATCTGGTTGAAGTTTTGACAAATAAACAGCAGACTCTCATCAGCAACTCCATGAGTCATGCAAGCAATTTTTCTTTAAATTGCCAATCATACTCTAACGTATTCACACAATGGCTGCCACTACAACTGACAGCCCATTTGGGGGGCATGCATGTTTTGCAAACAGCCCTTGTTCAAACTTGCGATTTAAAAAGCGATAACTTCATTTTGAAAAATGAGTTGCGTCTAAGGTTATGCATTAGCAAACAACTTCAGTGCCTTCAGCGCTTTGATTAAGGTGGCTGATGGATGATCATTTATGATGGTTGCGAAATGAAATGATGCAAGGCATATTATTTGTGTCAAAAATAACAACATTATCATTTACTTTTATCAAATGGCAGTTTATGTTTCAATTTTAATTCTTGCTAATGTTAGACTGCTTTGCTTTTTTTTCAGAATGTAATATTCTGCTGTAAGGGAATAGCGCAGAGTTAACATCATTATGAAGGGGAAAGGAAAAAGCGTACAAGACAAAGAATGTCCGCTTATGTACCCGGAACTGGAATCAGTCGACCATGTGAAACAGTGTCCAAGATTTACATCAGGTAAATTGCAATGTTCCCTTTCATATCTTGCTGAATCATAATTGCATACAAAAGCCTGGTTACCAGGGCTTTCATTAGTGGACGGAAAGAAGTTATAAAAATTGTCGCTGTACACTGGAAAACTAATCCTTGGACGTTTTCATATGTCCATTCTTTTCTTAGAAAATCCATTCAAACCTCTTGATTTTGAGAGAGATACAATGTATCCTTACATTCTGTTTCCAATTGAATTGAATTGCCCATACTCATATACATTTAACATTCAATAGTAAACAACGCGAAATATGCGCAACAAATAAAATAAGTGTGTCTATTGTTGTTTTTCTGTCATAAAAGAAGTGCATATGGACAAAACATACATTTTGCTCCTGTTTCTTGAGTTCATTGTTTGTTATATTAAATGATAAAGAATCTGGTTAATGCTGTATTATTGTGAGGCCTATCTTGATAACCCTCTGAATTGTGTAATAAATATCATTTAAAAAAATGACTTCTTAAGTGTAGCATTTTTAAAAAATCAAGATTCATTGTTGACAACTTTGTTATGCAAGTGGAACCCTAGAAGGTGCTGATCTTTTCAATGTGGAATTAATCAAGAAATAATAACTTAATAACACGGAGGAATACAAGTAATGAGAATATTATCTATTCAAAAAACATATAATAAATTATTTTAATTGAATTGGAAAGTATTATTATGTCTTACAAGCAGGCATACGTAATGGAAAACCATTTATGAATAAAACATTTATTTTTTATTTTAAATGAATGCAAAAACAACAACAACATAAAGTGACCTATAAAAAAGGATATCTTATTGTAAAAACTTCCAAAATTTGTAGAAAAGCTTCCAAAACCAGTAGTCCAGAAGTTCATACTTCTTGTTTTGAAAATAAATCAAAGCCGTTCTGATTACAAAGTCATGTAGAAACAGTTTGAAATATGTGTTTGTCTTCCAGACCAGGCTGGCAGCTTATTGTAAAATCTTAGTCTTTTACGTTCACTGCATTGTTTCCAGTAAATAAAATGGTCACATGTAATCAACAATATAATCAAATGTTTTTTAGTTCTTTCTCGAAGTGAGGCTGAAACAGTAGTGTTAGAGGAACTTGATGGAATACAGGTCGACTTGGAAACTCTTCTTAACTCGGCTGGTAAAAGATTAAAAGTGCTGGAAAATGAAATACAAATCCTGCAGAACTGGCAAGAGAGGACTGGTGAAGTCAAACCCGTATCAAAAGGAAAAGGTGGAAAGGTGGACATTCTGTGTTTCTGATTTAATAACAGTTATCTTTTGTATTATATGCAGAATATTTTGCATCATTTTTGCATTAACAAATATTAAGATGGTATTCCTAAACATTTGACGGATTATAAGTGTACAATTCTGCTGACATTTATGATTGAATAATTGACAAGGCAAGGAAGAAAACCCTGCATTGCCGAAGACCATCTCAACTTATGTACATAATGCTATTTACATGTTAACATTTATTCCGTAAAGAAATACATGTATCTCGACAAATAATGTTATTCACAATATACAAGAAACCATGAACTTCTCTCTTGCTATTATTGCTCTTAGTTTCACATATTTGACATCATCTCCATAGTAATTCTTAAAAGTGTTTGTGTAGCAACCAGAGACGCCCAGTAAGCGTGGAAAGGTAGCTGAGGACAAACCCAGCAAGAAGTTTAAGGATGCTGTGGGGAGACCAGCTATGCCAGTTGCTTCCAAGATGAAGAGCAAAATGGGACAGGTATATGCTTTACAGTCATAGCAATTAGCAGTTTAGCCCAGCAAGCCAGAAATCTTATCTTATCACTTGAGATCAAGAAAATGTTACATGCTTATGTATATATGTGGCGTGTTCTGAGAAAACTGGGCAAAATGCTTGTGCGTAAAGTGTCATCCCAGATCAGCCTGTGCAGTTTGCACAGGCTAATCCGGGTCGACACTTTCCGCCTTAACTGGATTTTCGCTAAGAAGAGACGTCATTTAAACGAAAAATTTCATAAAAGCGGAAATTGTCGTCCCTGATAAGCCTGTGCGGACTGCACAGGCTAATCTGGGATGACAATTTACGCACAAGCATTATGCCCAGTTTTCTCAGAACACGACACATGTATGAAACCAATAATCTGAGCTTGCCCAGATAAACAAATACCAATGCAGGGTAAATATATTATCAACATACATAAACTGCTATTACATGAATTCATATTTTGGTTTTATTATTATGCCCTTTATCAAAGTTGGTTAATTTTTGAATTTTCAATTATATTCATAAGACAATAATCTATAATGCTCTTACAAAGAAACGATTGAACTTTTCCAATGCAAATATCTCTGTCTTAAGTTTTTTTTTGGGTTGGCTATGTTGATGTTTCAGTAGTACTACCTGCATGCTAGCATAGGAGTGAGAAATAATTATTATTTTAACCCATAAGTTTTTCTGTAACAGGCAAATCTGTTGAAAAGATTTTTTTTTTTCAATTTGACATGCTAGGTTTAAAATCCTTTCAGAAACTCACGGTTAGCTTTCATCTCTGAAAACATTGCCTCAATGTATTTATTTTTTTGTAAGAATGATACTTAAATATAAAATAAAAGCTGCTATTAAATATCCGCATACATTTTCTTTGCGAACAAATGGTGAAATCTAAATTTTGAAGTGAAAGTAACATTAAACTTGAATTTCCCCTTCAACATCACACATTGCCACTTTAAAAGCAAGAAGATTCCAGCAGCTGATGTCCAAACAAGCAGGACTTGCATTAAGTTTGGAAAAATTGAAGTCTGAAGTGTCTGGCCTTTGGTTTTACTGAGATTTGGAAGTTTTGACAAACTTTTCTTTATGAAAATTCTTTAAAGAAGGCTGATGTGTTGTCTCCCACAGCCCCCCACTCATGGCATTGACTACTGTTAAAATTTCCACCGCAGATCAAGGCACCAGAATTTGACAGAGTGGACTCGCCGCCCCTTGAATTGGCCAAGCTTCCGAAGAACAACGCTGTGAACAAATTCTGGGCGTCTGTAGAGCCGTACTGCGCGGACATCACGCCGGACAACATTCAGTTCCTGGAAGATCTGATGCGCTCACACGAGGACGACGTGGAATACCTCAAAGTGCCGCCTCTAGGGATGCACTACACTGAGAAGTGGGCGGAGGAGGACCTCATAGAGGAACAGAGACAAGGTAACCTCGTTATAACCTAGCGGGTATGGTGTCCTGTGTTAGATCGACACTCTGCAACTGTTTTCAAGATTTTCTTTAAATATACTAAGAAATGGTCCTCAAAGAGTAACAAAGACAAGGTAATGCCACAGTGGCATAATAGGTATGGTGTCCCACTCTAGGAGTATTCTCAATATCTTTTCCAAAGACACTACGTACTGGTTGTACGCAGTCACGGGCTGGGACTGTGGAATTTATTCTAGAATAACAGTTTTCCGGACATTTTTTCTAAATGCTTGCACATATTGGCCTGAAATTTGGTGCCCGAGTCTACCTACATGACTTACAAAACATGGTTGAGTTTCGTTCCGGTCCATTGATTTTTGATGAACTAAGGTGCCTTGCACTTTATAATTGTCTCTAAAATAGCAGCTGTGTGGCTTCAAAGTGTACACAAACACAGCTTTTGTTATCATCTTCATCTTCATTGACTTATTGGCAAATTGAAAATTAGATAAGCAGTTTCCTAAATACTTATTGGCAAATACAAACCCAGTTATTCAACAAGTTAAGTGCCTGATACTAAACAAATATACTTATGCTGGTTCTTGTTAGATCCTCTGAACGCAATATTCTTGTGGGGAGCTTTATTATGCCCCCTTCTTCATAGAAGAGGGGGTATATTGTTTTGGGCCTGTCTGTCTGTCATTGTGTGTGTCTGTCCCAAAACTTTAACCTAGGTTAAAGTTTGGTCATAACTTTTGCAATATTGAAGATAGCAACTTGATATTGGGCATGCATGTGTATCTCATGGAGCTGCACATTTTGAGTGTTGAAAGGTCAAGTTCATGCTTCAAGGTCAAAGGTAAAAAAAACAAAATCCAAGGGAAGTAATAAGCTTTAAAGGGAGATAATTTCTATACCTGCCAAATGATATTTTTTTTTTTTCAAAGCGGCGTAATAGGGGGCATTGTGTTTCTGACAAACACATCTCTTGTTGTCAGTTGTTTTTCATCCGTTGTGCATCATCAATGTTTTTCTTGTTGTATCATTCTAGAAGCTGCATTTGTTGCCCAATTTTTATGAAACATGGTCAAAACTTGTTTTCCAAATTATATCTCCACTTAGTTCACAACTGGGTCAAAAAGGGTCAAAAACTAGTTCACTGTATTAAATTTTAGAAAAAGCTTATGAACCCTCTAGGGGCCACATTTATTTCCAAATCTTCATGAAACTTGGTGAGAACGTTTGTTCTTATGATATTGGCCGATTTCCAAACTTTATTGTGTTGGGTCAGAAGCTAGATCTAAGTTGTTAAATTAAAGAAAATTACTTGTTCTTATGACTTCTCAGCCAAGTTTGAAAATGATTCTGTTCCATTACAAAACATAGCTGCCATTAGGGCATTTTTCCTTAGATGAGTTTTGTAAAATCATTCATATTTGACCCACTTTTCATGAAACTGCTCAAAATGTTCAAAACTTGTGTTGTTATCATATCTGTGCTGTTTTCCCCCAAAAAAATCAAAAACAGGACTGTCATGTGTTGGGGCAATTTTTCTTATAAGTCTATACTGAAACCTTGTGAACACTACCTGCTCAGGGGTCGTATTCCAGAAGCATCTTAAGTTAAATTTTATTCTGATCCTTAAATTAGGAAATTTTCATAAGTGTTTCATTTCATATTGCAATAGATTGGCATCAAGATATACATTTAAATAAGATCATTATGCCAATGTTATTTCAGGAATACCAAAATAACATGTGTTTCGTTATTAAGTAAAGAAATACAAAACATTGTAATTTTGAACTTAAGTAAAATTATTTAAGAAATGACTTAAGATGTTTCTGGAATACCACCCCTGAACAAGATGAGCGCTCTAAGACCTTTGGCCCTCTTGTTTCTCCTACATACATAACAGTCAGTAAAATTAATTTGTTATGAAGGTTTCTTATGGCAATTAACATGTTACTCTGCCTTGCAGGATCGAAAATCTCGGACAAGCGTCATGGCAGCAATGGTTTGACCTCAGAAACAAACGGTGCCTCGGGACTCCTGAAATCAACTGAGTCCAGGTTTGTGATACATTTCCACATTTGTGTCGTGTTCTGAGAAAACTGGGCATAATGCATGTGCGTAAAGTGTCGTCCCAGATTAGCCTGTGCAGTCCGCACAGGCTAATCCGGGACGACACTTTCCGCCTAAACTGGATTTTCGCTAAGAAGAGACATCATTTAAACGAAAAATGTCATAGAAGCGGAAATTGTCGTCCCTGATTAGCCTGTGCGGACTGCACAGGCTAATCTGGGATCTGGGATGACAATTTACGCCCAAGCATTATGCCCAGTTTTCTCAGAACACGACACATTTTGTTAGTAACACAGCTGGGTTTGTCATTCTAAAATCAAACAAGCTATTCTTCTTGCCCTAGCATCAGCATGCGGGTAAGGTTAAAGTTTTTCAGTTAGCTAGTTTCTCAGAAATGGAAAAAGTTTTTAAAAAAGTTTATTGTCAATGATTCGGTCAGAAGTTATTTTATGTTACTATTGTCTTATACTCTCCAATTGCAATTTTATATTTCAAAACAACAGATTTTTGCCAGATTTTAATGATTAATTTGATTGGCACACTACGAATGTGTTGAAATTATTAAACCAGAGAATTTTGAAGTTTGATAATGTGACAGCAATTACATTTGAGGTACAAGAAGTTCTGTTTCATAATATCTTTTTTTTTAATGGATTAAAATCATTTTTTGTGTTTTCTGTTTTCCCAATATCTGACTGGCAGCTTTTATGAAAACCTGTATCCATTGTTTCATTGACAAAACAATATTTTGCATGTTTTTCCTTTCCCCAATCTATGACATATCAGTATAAACAAGCACCTGATACCAATGTTTATTGCCCAAACATCATCTGTCATGTTTGATATTTTCCCAATCTGTGATATAGCATCTTTAATGAGCACCTGAATCCAAAGTTTCATCGCCAAGTCTCGTTGTAGCCTCAATGAGGAATCCCCATTCGGTCCACTGACCCAGAGGCTGGTGTCTGCACTGATAGAGGACAACATCATGGCACCCATGGATGATGAGATGGAAGGAGATTACAATGATAACGGTAACACACTGCTGGCTGGTTGTTATTATGGCTGATTGGGTCATTGTCGACCTGAAATGGCCCACAAGTCACCCCGGGGTGACTAGAAGCCGATTCATGTGACGCTGGGGTGACTTCAAGCCGACGCTAGTCACCACTGGGTGATTAGAATCGGCTTCATGTCTACCCAGGGTGACATAAATCGGCTTGAAGTCACCCTAGGGTGACAAGAATCAGCTTCTAGTTAGTCACCCCCGGGTGACTTGCGGTCCATTTCAGTTCGACAATAACCCAATGAGCATTATTATGTAGAGAGTATTGGGTTAGTGTTAAATATAGAGCAGTTTATCAACATGGTCTTGAATTAGTTTTTTGTTTGTTTATCATGTGCTGTTTCGATTGGGGATTTTATTTAGTTTTCTCATTAACAGAAATGCAAATGTGTGCAAGCTTTTCTTCAATTTGACCTTAGTGACCTAATTTATTACCCCATGTGACCCAGTTTCAAACTCAGCGGGGATAGGGTTGGGACAAATAATTGTGGCTCCAAGAGTGTTCACAAACTTTTCCATAAAATTTGATCATGTGATTTAGTTTTTTATCTATTATTGTGGATAACAACCAAAACCGATGCAACACCCGGTCATGTACTATACAGTATATTCATAATGTCAACGACATATTACGAAAATATGAAACATTTGTTGTGTACATAATTATGAGCATTTTCTCATAGTACATGTATTCTTATTTTGGTTTGACTGTCAGTATGTCATCATCAAATACTTGTTCTTCAGAAACTCTGAACGAGTCTGCAGCTATCTCGCCCAAGGAACTTGCCAAACAACTGAACCTTGGAAACCCGGCACACTTGGAGAAGCGTATCAAGAGAGAACTAGAAGAACAAGGTATAGTTTGCATTGAAATGTTGACATTCCCAGACCGTATCATTTTCGATTGGCCTACCCCTTCTTGTTATACCCCCATTACCATAGGTAATGGGGGCTATATAGGAGTCACTTTGTCTGTCTGTCGGTCGGTCGGTCGGTCGGTCTGTCTGTCCCGCTTGTCCGGGCCATAACTATGTCGTTCATCAAGGGATTTTGAAATCATTTGGCACATATGTTCACCATCATTGGACGGTGTGTCGCGCGAAAGAATTACGTCAATATCTCCAAGGTCAAGGTCACACTTTGAGGTCAAAGGTCAAAAATGGCCATAAATGAGCTTGTCCGGGCCATAACTATGTCGTTCATCAAGGGATTTTGAAATCATTTGGCACATATGTTCACCATCATTGGACAGTGTGTCGCGCGAAAGAATTACGTCAATATCTCCAAGGTCAAGGTCACACTTTGAGGTCAAAGGTCAAAAATGGCCATAAATGAGCTTGTCCGGGCCATAACTATGTCGTTCATCAAGGGATTTTAAAATCATTTAGCACATTTGTTCACCATCATTAGACGGTGTGTCGCGCGAAAGAATTACTTCAATATCTCAAAGGTCAAGGTCACACTTTGAGGTCAAAGGTCAAAAATGGCCATAAATGACCTTGTCCGGGCCATAACTATGTCGTTCATCAAGGGATTTTGAAATCATTTGGCACATTTGTTAACCATTATTGGACGGTGTGTTGCGCGATAAAGTTACGTCGATATCTCCAAGGTCAAAGTCACACTTTCAGTTCAAAGGTCAAAAATGGCCATAAATAAGCTTGTCTGGGCCACAACTATGTCATTCATTGTGAGATTTTAATATTACTCTCCACTTTAATTTTGTTCACAGGCATTGGATGGCGTATCATGCCAAAGAATTCAAGATTGCAAAGGTCAAAATGGCCATAAATGATAATGGCATAATAATTCTTAAAAATTGCCATAAATAAGCTTCTCTTGTTTTGTGAGACAGCATGCAAAATATTCTGTGTCAATGCAGAATGTGGGGGTATACGTCACGTCAGTGACAAAGCTCTAGTTAGCCATATTGTCATTTTGGTGCGAGTATCTAGTATCTGCAGTGAGTGCGAAGTATACACGCTTATTGGGTTTGGGGATTTCATTGAAGATATGGATTCTTATGTTGTAATCCACATTTGCTTTGGTGTTAGACTCTGGGAATTCCAATTAAAAAAATATTATGTGATGGTCTACTAAGTATTTAACATAAATATGTTCACAGACTGTAGATATGATAAATAATCTTTTTAAGATGTCAAAACTCTGTTCATCTGCTACATAAGAGATCTTGGTTACACACCTCTAATATTCCTTGAAACAACATTGGTTATACTTCTTTAAAGTCATTCATTTTACAAATAAATCTGATTGCAAGCACCCAGCAATAGTAATTTTAGCTAGACTATTCATATAATAGTTTGGGCTTAAATACCAGTTTGTTAGTGTCATTGTTCTGCTCTGGTTGAGGTTGGTCTGCAACAACTTTACATTTATGTTTACCCAATTGAAACTTCACCCATGTGTTCAGGGTCATCCTGCGAGGTCACTAACCAAGGCCCAAAACTCAGACCTGCAATTAAGAAGAATAATAGCCCTTTGTACTAAGTAAAGCAGTTAAATTTTGCATGCAAAAACTTCATGTCTCTATATTGACAACAGATATTCAATAGAAAGTTAATAAATGTATTGAGGATCATAATATAAGGTCACTGAACAAGGGCTATTAATCTTATCTGCAATTTTGTTCTTAAAATATGATCAAGGTTTACAGGTAATAAGTGTGTATCTTAGTATCTGTATAATAATTAAAATTTCACATGACTTCAGTGCATAATACTTGGTCACTGGCTGATGCTCATGCTAATGGTGATCAGTATTTAAGTCAAATATGGCACCTTCTTTTGCCTTCACGAAGTGGGAGGAATTAAGCATAAATGCACTTTTCCCGTCCGTACTTCTGTAGGTTTGTCTGTATGTCCCAAAGCATGTGTTTTGAACTCCTCTTTAACTGCATCTCGCTCAAAATTTCAAAGTTGAATGACCTTAATGTGTAGATGATCGTAAAGAAATTAATTTTGGCAGGGACGAGTTTTAGAAGAATAATAGTCCTTTGTTTCTTTTCACAATCTGAGCTTGTATTTTGAGCTTTTCTTTATATACCGGGTGGTTATTGCTCAAACTTTCACAAGTAAATGACCTAAATGTGTGAACGATCTTTAAGAAAGGAAATATCGTTGCGTCAAGGTTTGGAAGAAAAATGGCAATATTTATTTTTTCAACTATAGACTTTATTGTCTGAAAATGTTATGTTTTCAACAGTGATTTATCTACTTGGTGGATTTTGCTCAAATTTTCACAGTTAATGACCTTAATATATAATTATATGATCATTAAAAAAAATTCGGGTTGTGATCAGTTTTAGTTGATTTATGGCAGTTTGTCTTTTAGTCCACTATAGAATATAAAGTGGATTTATCTGTGTCAAAACATGTTTATGTGAGGGCATCAGTGTATGTGACACTCTTCTAGTTTATAATGTTAAACTTTTCTGGTTTAAGTCTACATATACTTCTGTAACTACTATAGATGTCTTTTGGTTCATTTTTTTAGGTGACTAGCAGAAAATGTATACTATTTTAATATTAAATCAGAAGAATAGCCAAGCCAATGTCTTAGGACATTTTTTGTAATCCTAACAAATAATGAGCATTTTGCACAATTACAAAAAATAAAATAAAAATAATGATTATTAGCACCTCTCAACTTTCAAAGGCATTCTGGAATTCGACGACGAAGATGAGGACGACGAAAACGACGAGATTTTGCGAGAGCTGCGAGCCAAGCAGGCGGAACTGAAGGAGATCTGTACCCTCAACACCATGGCAACCAAGCGGCTCTACAAGCTGGCCAAGGACAAGATGGAGCAGCAGGAGTTGAAGAGAAAACTGGCCACGTCCGATTCAGAGGTAACGTGGAGGGAATGGCAGAAATGTCCACCATTTTGTACTAAGAAAAATGCAAGTTTATTATTGAATTAGGTCAGTTATGATTAATAATGTAGAGCTCAATTTAAGTAAGTGAACCAAATGATTAACTAGTGTTAGTTCTTTACATTTGGTAAGAACTGTGTAATTTTAGTATTAATTAGACACACATCTTAAATTTGTTAGATATTGAACTAATTGCTTTATTAAAATTATGTTAGAAATTGTTTGCCAAGAATTTTCTCAAACATGTCGTAATGGATTGCCTTTTTTCCTTGAAAAGCTAGAATGACATTTAAATAAGATAATTTGAAATACATAACATGTTATGAAGTTAAGTAGATAAGTATTCAATTGAATTTTCTTTGATAAACTTGCATTAGACAATAATAAAACAAATGCCTAAATTTAAAAAAATGTGTCTATAAATGCTAATATAGTTATTGATTTCCTTTTATTTGATGATACTTTATTATCTGTCTCAGGTCATGGAAGCCTACAGAAAAATCCAGCTGGCAAAACAGAAAAAGAAAACGCCAACAAAGAAAGAGAGAGAGACAGTTCTGAAGGTGTTGAAAGACCGCGAACAGATTGTGAAGGCCCTTGATATTTGACATGCTTTTATAGATGACTTGAAGCAATATCAGCTTGAATACACCATGATTCACCAGGCACTTCTTGTAAGTGCTCTGTAAATTGGTCGCGTTCTGAGAAAACTGGGCATAACGCTTGTGCGTAAATTGTCATCCCAGATTAGCCTGTGCAGTCTGCACAGGCTAATCAGGGACAACATCCCTTTTATGGAATTTTTCATTTAAATGATGTCTCTTCTTAGGGAAAATCCAGTTTAGGCGGAAAGTGTTGTCCCGGATTAGCCTGTGCGGATTGCACAGGCTAATCTGGGACGACGCTTTATGCACTTGCATTATGCCCAGTTTTCTCAGAACACGACACAATTTGTCTGGGAAACTGATTTATTGGCAGCTTTGGAAAGAGTTTGTGTACTTGTAAAAATGAAGGTTACAGGCGCCCATTTTTATAGGCATCGATGTTTTTTTTTATGTACAATTGTGTAGTTTTTGGTGCAATCGTAGGCTGTATTTTGAGGTGCATTAAACTCAATGGGGATATGTGCAGTACTGCCATGGTTAAGTGGGCATGATATGGAAGTGTTTATATTCGAATGAAGACTCGGAGGACCTCTTGCTGCCAATCTGTTGATATTAAGATGCAAAGCACTTGTCAGTATACAAGTCACTTCCGAGTAAGGAACATTTGGGTAAGTCCTTATGTTAAATGGTTAGAAAATGGTTTAGTTACAGTAACATTACGAACATGTACATGCAGATTGTGATGGTGTAGGTTATCTTGAGGAGAACTGTGTGAAATAAAGAATGATTTTTTTCTGTATTAAATATTTACCAAAGACCATGCACTTGGATAAACTTACTTCAAGATCAAAAAAATAAAAATTTAGTAGGCACTGTTTGCGTTTCTTGTATAATTTATCACATTTTATGTTGTTGTAGACATGTTTTTTTACTTGATCAACATGTTAATGTATATACTGATAAATAATAAAATAATTTTAACCCAATATGTCTTGATAATAGTCACCAACTGAACTTTAAATAACCAGTATTCTGTATCATGGGTAGGTACATAGGTGTACCATACCATGTATAATAACAATGACGTACATATATGTTACGTTAGCCGGCGGCGTCACACGACGTCGCGCCAAATTCCCAACATTCTCCGGGCCGCGAAATGTTAATAAGCATGTACAACAATATGATTATTTAAATAAAATAATTAAATCTACTGATCCTTTTGAAATGGCAAATGTCCATAACACTGGAAAGAGTTAAACACTTGATTGCACAATTAAAAGTCAGTTGTCGTCACATTGTACTTCTAGCGGGAATAGTTTGACGATAGGTCTGGTGGTGATTCCACCCGATGTACGTAGGCCCGCGGCCCTTGCAACCCATCATTTCCGATGAGAAGCTTGTCTACCACAGCCAGGGTCCCCTGAAGTCGCGGTTTGAAGTCGTCCTGCATGATAACAACGTCGCCCAAGCGTATCGTCTGATGGTTGTTTCCGCCTTTCGTCTGGAATTCTCTCAGTGACGTCAGATATTCATGAGTCCATCGGTGACGGTACTGTTCGATAAGACACGCGTGAGCCAGTGCCCGTTGTGTGATATCACGGCGTGTAACGTTGGGGAATGAACTATCACCAACGGCTTTATATATATATATATGTGTAGCTGCTGCGTGGAACGTTGTTGCGTTGTCCGAAATCATAATGCGCGGTAACGACCGTCTGCTAACAAAACGTCTGAATGCAAGCAGGAAGGAGCCATCGGTCAGATCAGGAACAATCTCGAGGTGGACAGCGCGTGTATTAGCGCACGTAAAAAGACAAATGCACACTTTCTGCTGCTGTCGTCGATCCGTCGTCACGTGTAAAGCGCCGCTGTAATCGACACCAGTAACTGTAAAGGGTCGTGCATCTGTGACTCTGGACGCCAGAAGTGGAGGTGGAACCGGCGCAGTGTATGATTTCCCCGTTATTTTTCTACAGTTCACACAATGATGAATGATGTTACCAACGCTTTGTCGAATAGATGGTATCCAAAACTTCTGGCGTAGACGAGTGGCCGTCTGGGGTATACCAGCGTGGAGCTGTCTGATGTGCGCGTCGTTTATGATGAGCCTTGTTAAANGTTTAAAATGAACAATCTTAAGGTTAGCATTTCTGTGAATTATGTGTATTGATCTTCCTCTCAAATACCCACGTTGTACAACATAGCAATTACATACTTTCGTACAGTCAACACAGTTGGTGTACCCGAGTTCAATTCTGTAACGATGCAGCCGATTTGAGGATGACTTTATTTCACATTTCACTGTAAGAATCGTCTGTCATTTTCCACGTTGTTACTTCTGTTGACGTTTATTCTGCATGTAGAAAATCACACATAACAATAATGTGTTCATTGCCCTATGAATGTGATATTGTATTGCTAAAATTATAAGGCGGACCATTTCAATATTTGTTTTAACAATGCTGCTTGAAATGTTACTAATGAGTCAGTTTCCTTAAACACCGTTAAATGATCATACAAATAATGTCCTGCTGATGCAGCTGGGGATCCACTTATTGATTTATTTATTTGTAAACGTTAGCGCAAACATACATAACGTTATAAAGGTATTTTTAATGTATATATTACACACATATATTTGTTATTTGCAATGCACGGCCTTTGTTATAATACACAATCATTATTAAAATGTGTTTACCCGCTGAATTGAAATATTAAAAACATTAATATATTCGTTTAGCAATAAGAAGTTGTTATTATAACGATTGTGTGTGCATTTTGTATACACAATTATAGTGGAGGAGTACAAAACCAATGAAAGCATTTTGATTGTATGCGGTTTTTCTATAAAAACAACTGCTGGAGCGGGATGTTCATTGTTACTATGTAATTAATTAACACACAACTTACATGGAATCTTGCATGTTTAGTTAACACTGATTTTACTTCAAAATGTATTATACGTATTATATAAGTCTGATAACATAATATCCGTATGCTATTGTTTTATCTAGTACTGCGTACCACATGTGGTGCTCGCACATCATCCTTATGACATTTAAATCAACACATGCTATGACGGTTATACTTTTCCGAGGAGCAATACTATCAGCTCGTCTGTAACTAATCAAATTGAAAATATTCTCAACTGCAGAAATATGACTTACATATGATTCCCACAATGATTATAGCTGTTGATAAACAGGCCCACTCACCATAATGTGTTGATTAAATTGTAGTTTGTTTATTAAAATCACACGATTCTTCCTGAAATATTCACATTTAGATTATTAGTGTAAAAAACCTCAAGCTGAACACACACTATTATTCTCGAAACTAACTAATGCAAAATGACCTGTCATTATGTACAGGTCAAACCAATCATAGCATAGCATATAAATTGTCATTATATTAATAATTAATTCTTGAGATCTCGCACAGTAGCGTAAAAAAGAACAATTGCGTCCCGAATATTCCTTTTCGTCTTTTTATTATGCGCATGCTCTCTCTATTGGGATGTAGTATATAAAGTGTCATCGAATTTACGTCGTATGTTAAAGTTTTATACAATTATGATCATTTGTTTTGCGATCTGAATTATCATCAGTACATTGGCAGTAACTCCTTGCAATTATTTTCGCAGAAAAAACCTGAATCTATTTTGACCATCCAATACTTAATATGAGTTTTATATAAGTCAAACCATTAGTGTCCGAGATCAAACGCAGACTTGAATACTGCATTTATATTCAATGGTCAATAACTCCCTAACACAAGCAATTAAACGGAACGACTTGATGATATCCGCATGTCCACCAAAACACTTTTGATACAATTTGATTAATGATTCCTTACATCTCGCGCGGAAACGTAAAACTCTATTTGACGCCGTTGCATTATTAGAAAAAGGACAATTAAGTCTTAAAAATATCATTCACGCGAAATGTTCTGAAAAACAGCGCATAACCCTCCTTAAGGATGCTTCAAGATTAATCAAATTCTGATCAGTGGCGCACAAAGACGAACAGTTTGACGAACGGCAGGACGGGAAGACGGTTGCATAGACAGACAGACATGCATAGGACGTGGACGATTATCGGGGATATTCACGCAAACTAAATTTTATTAAAATTAGAATGTGTACTAACGGACAGTGCGGCGACTATATGTTCACCTCTTTTGAGTTTATTCGTAATATGAAAAATAGGATATAAATGACTATAAAAAACATTTGTTGTTGAAATAAACATTAAAAAATATGGGGAACCACATATCCCCTTATTTACTTCCAATACGTAGATTGTTAAGTGTAAAAAAAAAGAGTAAATTAATATTTAAATCAATATATCAAATAATTGTTGTCTTACTAGTTGACATTATTTCTGAACCCTTCATAATGTAATGCAAAGTCTTGAACATTGCTCTGTATCTAAGTACGAAGTCATAACACAACAGTATGACATGACATATTACGTTACGTTTTAATATACCATGTAGTCGAAAGCAGTAGGGTTTGATGCAACCTTAGTTGGTCATGACGAGTACATTTAGGTATTTAGACCAAACTTATTAAAGAATCGTCAACTCGACTTCGTGTGGGGATTCAGTAATGCGATATGACGCGGTCCTGTCTTTAATGGTTAACGAATTTAGTATTTCAATTTGCTTGTTGTCCGCGTGAGATAAATAGCTTCGCCCCCTTAGCACTGAAATCATTTAACATGAAAATCACTGGTAATGGAATATAAGCTTATCAACTATCACACATATATTACAAGCGTAATGCCTTTGTATTCATGCGTGCAATATAATGTATTAGTAAGTTATTTGTAAATTAGGTTTTGATAAATCTAATCAACTATCACCACAGAATACCAGCGTAATACGATTGTATGTATGTGTGTTAGATGATGTTTTAGTGCTTTGTAAACGAGATGTTGATCAAAATTGTTAGCCAAAACCATATTCATGTGTATTGATATATGATACAATCATACCATTTATGTTATATATCCATTCATAGAGAGCGTTGTTATATCAATTGTTTGATGTAGCTTCCATGAGATCTAATCGTATTATTACCGTATTCGGTTAAAAAATAAAAAAGTTTTTTTGAAATTGTAAATTTTCTGATTTGTAATACATGACTTAACTAACGGTGTGTTGTGATATGCTGCAAATTANATCGCCTCGTACTACCTGGTCTCCCACGATCTGCCAGTAGAAGTCTGCACTGACGAGTAGAGAGATGTCAAATGTATCCTCCATCGTCACCGGATGTGCGAGTCGCAGCCCGCAGAGGTACTTCAAACTCTTGATAGAATGCCGACAGCGATTCATTATGGGTTTCGCTATAACAGGAATGATAAGTACCCGAATGGGAATCATACCTCCATCTGTTGCCACGATGTTGATGGTTGCTGTGTCAAGACGTCTGACGCTGTGTGCGGGATCTCCAAAAGATGATAATTTGATGATGTCAGTTCCGTCACGTTGCAACTGCAGTTTGTCGGCTAACTTCTGCGTAATGAATGATCTCTGCGCACCTTCGTCCATGAGTATATTGGCCTCATCGTACCGGCCGCCGGCGCACACAGGTGATACTGCTGTCTTCAACAGAACATCTGAGTGGGCTGTCAATGACGACGAGTGTAATATGGCTGTCCCCTCTCTGTTACTCCATGTATGACCATTGTGACTGCTAGAACGATTCTGTGAAGTCTCAGAGGTTGTATTTGTTACACAATGCGATGATTCCTGTGACGATTCACATATGAATGAATGATGTTTGCCTTTACATTTGCGACAGCGAAATCTTGACGGACAGTTTACAGCTTGATGTGATTTGCTCAGGCAAGTAAAACAAAGTCCTTTCTTCTTTACGATGCGCACTAAAATGTCACTTACTGTTTTGCATTCACCCTGATGGGCTCTATCACAGAAGACGCACAAGTTCTCGACTTCCTTCTGGAAATTCGGCGACTTCCGGTTGTAGGTGGTCTACTTCCGTGCCCCAGTGTGAAACGATCCAGTGGGTATCAGGTTTGTTTGGTCGTTGTGTGTGTCCCCTGCGTCCATGATATCGATCTCCCGATAAATTGCGCGTTGAAGATCGCTCAATTTCCAACTTCCGGTCCCGTGATCTCTGGCTAAATTCCGTTTCGTGTCTCGCGGTAGTCTCTGTAGAATGACCTGAACGAGGAGAGTGCCGTAATTCTCTTGCGATTCTCCAAGCGATTCAAGACCCCGAATATTCGTCTCCAACTGGTCATAAAATCCACGTAGACTCTGTACAGTCGCGGACGGGGACGGGAGCTGTAATAACGTATTCATGTACGCCGCTATGATTTTATGTTTTTGTCCATACCTTTCAGTCAAAAGTGAGATTGCCTGGCCGTAGTTAGCGTTGGTTAGTGCAAACCCTTCGATTGTTCTTGCCGCCTCGCCCTCCAGCATTGTCTTCAAATAATTAAACTTTTGGACATCTGTCAAACTTCCGTTTTTATGTATGGCCGATTCGTAGCTGTCCCAAAACGATTGCTACGCTAAAATATCGCCGTTAAATGTCATGAGTTTGAGCTTCGGAAGCTGGTGAAAATTCATACTCTGCTGGGTATGTTGCATTAAGTTTGCGTCAGCGATGGTCGTCTCGACTTGACGGGGTTGATGATGGGCCGGAAGCGACGACTGATTAACGTTCTCGGATGATGCCGATAGGGAAGTTAACTGCAGAGACGCGTACGTGTGGTTCTTCCTCTACGCTTCGATAACGTGTATTGGATATCTCTGGTGGCTGCATAACGGACATCGACAGACTACTATCATGGGCGGCTGTACTACTTGATGATGGGTTAACACGCAGATTTTGACGATATCTCCGAAGCTTCGCTTCCATGTCAAAAACGTACATCTGCGAGTCCAACAGCTCGTCTGTTGTCGATTCCGCGTCTGAGAGTGCGATTATTTTCTCATTTAAACCTCGTATTATCTCCATCTGGTTCTCTGTTGCAACGATGGTTGGTTTAAACTATTCTGTATTCTGTATCATGGATAGGTACATAGATGTACCATACCATGTAAGCACCGTGGTGTGATATCCCGGAAACCTACCAGAAAATTAACATACAGCTTATACATATCCAGGAAATTTACAGTATATCATATCGCGCTTATCAATAGTTTACGAAACATGGTAAGAACCACCATATAACAATGTGTAATCTGATACTTACACCACATGTGAAACATATCCTGGAAATCTACATCGTAATTTATCATAGAAATCTACATTGTAATATATACTGGAAATCTACATTGTAATATATCCTGGAAATCTACGTTGTAATATATCCTGGAAATCTACATTGTAATATATCAAGGAAATCTACGTTGTAATATGTCCTGGAAATCTACATTGTAATATATCAAGGAAATCTACGTTGTAAATCCTTGAAATCTACGTTGTAATATATCTTGGAAATCTACGTTGTAATATATCCTGGAAATCTACATTGTAATATATCCTGGAAATCTACGTTGTAATATATCCTGGAAATCTACGTTGTAATATATCCTGGAAATCTACCTTGTAATATATCCTGGAAATCTACGTTGTAATATATCAAAGAAATCTACATCGTAATATATCCTGAAGATATTATGTTTACGAATTCATGGAAATCGTCATCAAAATACCATATACTGGAAATATTACATACGTTTTGTTATATTTTCAGGAAATTGCACTTTGCTATATTCTTGAAATCTTATTGTTACATATTCTGGAAATGTGCATTTTTACCACATACTGGATATTTTGGATATTTTCAATGAGCCATACACTGGAGATAGAAAACCTTTAATGTACTATATTCTGGACATTTTCAGTGTGCAATTTTCTGAAATACACACTGTATCATATTCTTTAAATCTTCGTTTTTACCAGATACTGGAAATATTCAGTCAAGGACACCCATATCCTCAACATTGTCAATACCATTTCAGTTAAATCTTACATTTTACATAATTCTGCAAATCCAGTATGCACCATTTTGTGGGATTTGACCATATTCTGCTATATGCAATGTACCCATTTTTGTAAATCTTCACTGTGCTAATGTTAAAAAGAAAATATTTAACTTTAGGTTAAAATTCCCCTATCGTTAGAGTCATGTACGATACCATGAACATTCTTTCGCCAGCTATCTGCGTAACAGATAAAATATACGCAAGATACACGACATAGGTAAGTTCCATTATAAATGATAAAAATGACATGTATACCTCCGAAGGATGCGCCCGTCTGTATGTCGGTGCTATCTGTCTGGATTACGTTTCCGCTCTGTACATTTAAATTGTTGCATATTACTTCAACTAAGTACATTCAGTATTCCTTGCGACCGGACGATGTATCGCGTACTCAAATGCTCCTCTTTCAAATGTCAGCATTGGCGGATCCAAGGTGGGGGGGGGGGCGGACGTCAAGTCAAGTGAAGTCAATTTATTTGATGTTTCACACTTAACTAGATCTAAGTCACCTATTTTACCTCATTTTTCTTCTTTTTAACCTGATTACCGTCAGTGTGTTCTTCTTTATAGCATTTCTTCCGGCTATATCCATCCGTATTACGTATAAACTATGCACTTTTTTGGCATTATAAGATGGTACTTTGATAAAAGTACATAAGGAGTGACATGCTCGAGAAGTGGTTGTCAAAGCCTTCAAAATCACTAAAATCGTGGAGCTTACAGGGGGGGGGCTTCGCCCTCCTAGACCCCCTAGCAGGGCTTTGCCCTGTACCCACCAGGGGCCCTAGCGCCCCCCTGGACCCCCAGCAAATCTTTCAATATCCCGCCCCCTAACCAGAAATCCTGGATCGCCCCTGGTCAGTGTCACAATTCAAGGTACATGTAATTTCATTTCTGCTTAGAAACTAATACATTTACCTGTATGAATTTAATCATTCAATATATGCGTGCATTTTTATTTGCACGTGAGCAGAACATGTGTCGTTCCACCCCTTGATATCGAGTCAAATGCCAAATTATAACTTTATTTCATGTACGCTAGATTTGTCTCATGGGCGCCAGTAATTGAAATCAGATTATGGCACATGGACTCGTAAGATTGAACACATAGTCTGTCATGATATCGAGAGTAATTGAACACATATTAATTCACGAGGTCGCGAATCATTGAACACAGATTTTGTAACCAGTGATCGAAAACAGATTCTTTCACGTTGGCGCTTGTGATTTTACACAGAGGCTGACATCCTAGCGTCAGTAATTAAACACAAATTATGTTACGCTGTCGCGAACCATTGAACACAGATTCACAAGTGGGCGCGAATGATTTAAAACAGATTCTTTCACGTTGACGATTGTGATTGGAAACATATTCTGTCAAATGGGCGCGAGAGGTTTAAAATAGATTCTGTCATGTTAGGCGCGATTGATTTGATTATTTGTGGGTTTTTTTTGCTCGGTTTTAAAAGTATTTCAGTCATATCCCAGCAGTCAGTTAACGAACTCTTTTTTAGCTCACCTGAGCACAACGTGCTCATGGTGAGCTTTTGGGATCGCCTTTTGTCCGTCGTCCGTCGTGCGCCATCAACATTTACATTGTTAATAATCTAGGGGCCACATTTATTGTCCAATCTTCATGAAACTTAGTCAGAACATGTGTCCCAATAATATCTTGGACGAGTTCGAAAATGGTTCCGGTTGGTTGAAAAACATGGCTGCCAGGGGGCGGGGCAGTTTTCCTTATATGGCTATAGTAAAACCTTGTTAACACTCTAGAAGTCACATTTTTAGTCCAATCTTCATTAAACTTGGTCAGAACATGTGCCCCAATAATATCTTGGACGAGTTCGTAAATGGTTGCGGTTGGTTGAAAAACATGGCTGCCAGGGGCGTGGCAGTTTTTCTTATATGGCTTTAGTAAAACCTTGTTAACACTCTAGAAGTCACATTTTTCGTCCAACCTTTATGAAACTTGGTCAGAACATGTGTCCCAATAATATCTTGGACGAGTTCGAAAATGGTTCCGGTCGGTTGAAAAACATGGCTGCCAGGGGGCGTGGCAGTTTTCCTTATATGGCTATGGTAAAACCTTGTTAACACTCTAGAAGTCACATTTATTGTCCAATCTTCATGAAACTTAGTCAGAACATTTGTTCTAACGATATCTCGGGTGAGTTTGAAAATGGTTCTGGTCTGTTGAAAAACATGGCTGCCAGGGGGCGGGGCAGTTTTCCTTTATTATAATATATGCCTATAGTAAAACCTTGTTAACACTGTTAAAGTCACATTTATTGTCCAATCTTCATTCAACTTAGTCAGAACATTAGTTCTAATGATATCTTGGATGAGTTCAAAAATGGTTCTGGTCTGTTGAAAAACATTGCCGCCAGGGGGGCGGGGCAGTTTTCCTTACATGTATATGGCTATAGTTAAACCTTGTTAACACTCTAGAAGTCACATTTTTGGTCCAATGCTCATGAAACCTGGTCAGAATATGTGTACTAATGATATCTGGGCTGAGTTCGAAAATGGTTGAGATCCGTTAAAAAACATGGCCGCAAGGGGCGTGGCATTTTTCCTTATATAGCTCTGTAGTAAAACCTTGTTAACACTCTAGAAGTCACTATTATTATCCAATCTTTATGAAACTTAATCAGAACATTTGTTCTAACAATAGCTCGGTTGAGTTTGAAAATGGTTATGACTCGTTGAAAAACATGGCCGCCGGGGGGGGGGGCATTTATATGGCTATAGTGAAAACTTGTTGATGCTATATTAGCCACATTTATTGGCCAATCTTCATGAAACTTGGTCAGAACATTTGTCCCAATGAAATCTTGGCAGAGATTGAAACTAGGTCATATGAGCTAAAAAAAACTAGGTCACAAGGTCAAATATAAATAAACATGTTAAAAGTCATTTTTTTGGTCCAATCTTCATGAATCAGCTTGCATTTTTTTTCAGAATACTCTTGTTCATTCTGCTCTCAGGTGAGCGCCTTAGGGCCTGATGGCCCTCTTGTTTCTTTTTAGATTCTTGCAAATGGACCCGAAAGATTGAAAACAGAGTATGTCACTAGGGCGAAAATGATGGAAAATAGAATCCGTCGCGTGAGTACGAGTGATTTAAAACATATTTTATCACAAGGGCGCGAGTGATTGTACACAGATTTTGTCACGTGGGTGATTTCAAACAGTTTCTACAATTGCAGCGAAAAAGATCATTGATGCTCTGGACTATTTTTGCGTTGTTTATTTTTGGTTTCACAACTGCCTTTTGGAGTATCTTTACACAATTTTGCGTGTTCATGTTATATTTAATTGTATACATGTGTAGTAGTAGGACTCTTTAAACTAGACTGTTAACAAGGTTTTACTATAGCCATATAAGGAAAACTGCCCTGCCCCCTGGCGGCAATGTTTTTCAACAGACCAGAGCAATTTTGGAACTCATCCAAGACATCATTATAACACATGTTCTGCCTAAGTTTAATGAAGATTGGACAATAAATGTGACTTCTACAGTGTTAACAAGGTTTTACTATAGCCATATAAGGAAAACTGCCTCTCCCCCTGGCAGCCATGTTTTTCAACAGACCAGAACCATTTTGGAACTCATCCGAGATATGGTTAGAACAAATGTTCTGACTAAGTTTCAAGAAGATTGGACCATAAATGTGACTTCTAGAATGTTAACAAGGTTTTGCTATACAGTAAAGCCATATAAGGAAAATTGCCCCGCCCCCTGGCGGCCGCGTTTTTTCATTCAACTGGAATCATTTTTGAACTCGTCCAAGATATCATTGGGACACATGTTCTGACTAAGTTTCATGAAGATTGGACTAAGAATGTATTGGACAATAAATGTGGCCTCTAGAGTGTTAACAAGGTAAATGTTGACGGCGCACGATGGACAAAAGGCAATCACAATAGCTCACCACGAGCAATTTGTGCTCAGGTGAGCTAAAAAGTATAGCATGCATATTCATAGCATTTCAATACGCTAACTAGTTCAAGGATTGCCCATGAAATTATCTTTTCTGCCATTCTCCCACTTCCTCTGATTCAAGAAAGGTTGTTGTCAGTTACTGACGTATGTGCATTAAGTACTGTTTAATCAGCTGACGCAGGAAAGTGTGAGTAGGATAGCTGAACACCGAAATGCAATACTGCTGAAAACGGCAATTTTTCAAAAAAACAAAACAAAAGAATGCTCTCGACAACCAAGGCATACGATATTTTCTTTCATATTTGTCGTTGCTTTACTGCCTACAGTTACTATACGAGTTGATACTTTAAATCATCGAGAAACGGATTTTATTTTAAATAATTTTATTGCATAAAAATAGCATAGTTAAAACATGCAATTCAAGTGGAATCGCAATAAGTATTAACAACGAGACAATAATTATTGCTAGCAAAGAAACAAAATACAAATAACGTGTGTTTTGAAACGATAAATGTTTACACAAAATGTATCTCATTTTGTTGATGTTCAAATCTTTGTTAAGTGTCGTACCATAGCATGCAACATGAATAATACACAATATAAATTCATTATTGAATACCGCTACTTCGATTTAACATGCAGACAGTTTAAGTTCACCATACTGACTTCATAATATACAAGAATCTATAAAAAAAACACGGCATAATTAATCAATTGGAAGACTTGAAGTAAGACCATGTCTGGACAATACTAACCCATATATGACATCTAAGCATGTTCTACTACTGCTCTGCTTACTGGTGCTTTAAATTTAAGATTAATTTGCTGATATGGACACTATGTCGTCCTGTGTTAAGTAAAAACGGACGCGTTCTCTATATAATATAAACACCAATATCTAACAGTACTAACTTAGTAATAACTTATACCAAAGATGTCAACATCTTTTGACGTTAATATATATATATATATGTAGGTAATACGGTGTTTAAAAAGATGCACATACAAATCTACAACATATTATTATAGCAAGTATAAAATAACGGATTTCATTCGTTACTAATTACATGTAAAAACAATAACTTTTATACACGGTCCATTAACGTTTAAAAATGTATGATCGACGTAAAATGCAAAAAGACTTGTGCTGTGAATACTGTTTACAAAATACCCTGCATATAGTTTGAACAATCATAAGTAACCTTTCACCACAGAAAATACATTGTTTTTTTTTTACTGTAAAAGCACATATGAGAAATAAACTGCAGTGCCAACTACAATCACTTAAGACTAATTGCAATATTCATGGAGTTGCGGTTGTTTTTTTTTTCATTCAAAACAAACTTACGGTGCAAACATACTTATTACACATTTATCATATATTGGATATGAACACAACTATTTGACCTGATTAAAAGATAATACTGACTATACAAAAGCCGTCAAATGAGCGGTTAACAGTCATGGTGATATGCTTATTGAATAAGCTTGGAAATTTACATGGCACATACATGTTATACAAATAGCAATCAGTTTGCAAGTAATTATTGACCTTATTAGGGTTAGGATCCTCTGGAATAATGCTACATTAGTAACTTATTTAAAAGTCAAAAGGCCTGTAGTTAAAATTCATAAGTAAAAAAAATACGCCTGCATTTTCATTCTTAAGAAATATCTCTTGATTAAAACATAAATAAATGTACATGACTAGCACCCGAGGCATAAATGTAAAACAACAATTTCTCTATAATTTACAGAAAATAATTTAAGTGTGATTATTATATGTTTACTTGAATTCGTGTTTAAACACAGCTATAAAACCTTCGCATGTCAGTCTGGAGATTTCAAGTCGCTCTTTCTTGTACATATTGAAAATATTCTTTACGCTAATGAACTAGTTTGTTTCTAACTTATGTGTTCTCGTATAATAACTGACTCAATTAAATCGAAACTAAAATACGTGATTTTTATAAGTTACTTGTAGAATAAGTCAAAACATGTAAAAAGAAATGTCATGCCAACGTAAATTATGTAAACTGTTAATGAAGTCGTTAATTGGTTTGTCAACATGGAATATGCGTAGAGAAGGTGATTTATACTTAAAATTGGCAAAACATTTAAAGTTATGTCATAATCATAACAATTTGAACATATTACTGGCATGTCAAAAAATGGCGTTTGCAGAAATCTTTAATAAGAATATGGCACAATCGGACTTAAATGAAATCAAGACTCCCGTGAAATGTACTGCATACTTAAAAGACCAAATATGAATGAAAGAGCTTGGTATTCAAATAATAAACTTGTACTCGGCGAACAGCAAACGAAAAGCTACGTATCACATTTGTTTTAAATAAAAAATGTTCACATAAAACAATCGATTTCAATATATAACTCTTATAAACAAACAATTTTGGTAAAATATACAAAAAATACCCTATCTAAATTTCGCTGGCGCCTGTGCATGTAAATTCCATATTATATCTGAAACTGTATTCAATTCACATATTTACGAGCAGAAAGTTTCTGAATACAACAACAGTATAACAATATCCGTGTAACAACACTTGTAAATAGCAAACATAACGACATTGATTAGATCTGCCCCGGAAGTTATTAAAATAGAACCGTACCCGCGGTAAAACTAAACTAATCATCGGTGTCGAGTTTTTGTTAATAGGCAGCATTCCAAGTTATATTAATTATGGTCAAATGGTTGTATTTAGCAGTTGCTTCACTTAGTCACTCTTCAAGAATTCGATCAGGCTGACATTTTAAGTTTTATTTTTTCCAGTGCCCTAAAGGTTTTTTTTTACGAGTTGTGAAAAAATACCCTATCAAATTTACACCAGTATAAGCGGGTGTTGTCAGGTTTTCTCTAGTCGTCATGGCAGCAACCTTTGAGGCGCAAGTGCATTTGTGTTGCGTATGCTGTTATTGTTAAAATGCGTGCTCATCCCACTATAATGTGGAATGCTTCGACTGGCGATGTTGGTTCAAGCGTTCCACGACCTCAGACGGCAAGCGTTCTTTGAACAGGAAATAGGCGTCCAAACGGCTCTCTGCGTACTCCTGCAGAAAATGATAAGAATATAATTTAGATTGGTATCGTAGCCGCATTTATTTCGTCATTTTGATAACACGGTTTGAATTTAAGTGTGTTTAACTGGAAGCATAGTAGAAGAATTAACGCTTATGTCTATTTTACGGAAAGGAATTAAAGCAGCTTTCTAGACGAAGCAATATGACCGGACCGTCAAAGCAGACAGTAATATTGCATTGACAAGAAAAGAATATTTTCGATTAAGCTAAATCATGGTTCATGAATGGTCGAGTATCGCCTGCATTTATTTGACCATTCCTATCGGCACTTGCCCCGGTTTTATTCGTTTTGCTAGTGTTTGTTTCGTTTATTTGTACTGTTTTAAGGCGGGGTTTACATACGAGGAAGCCGAACTCTATCGAGGACATGTTGTTCTGCAGGATGGACCACAGCCCCCAAAAGAAGTGCGATGCCAGAACGAAAGTGTTCGCCTCCACGTACATTTGCTGCAGAAGTTCATCGGTGACGTCACGGTCCAGCGCGCGCAGGTACGCGCGGAAGAATTCCTCCTGAAACGAGTAACTAGACGATATATCAAAACAGCTGACAAGTTGCCACTTGTTAATAAAGAAAGTTCGGACAAGAAATACATGGACCAAAGTTCGGAAAAGGTATAGATGGACCGTAAATTCGGACAATGTATAGATGGACCGGAAGTTCAGACAAGTAATAGATGGAACGAAAGTTCGAAAAAAGTAAAGATGGACCGAAAGTTCAGACAAGGAATAGGTGGACCGAAAATTCGGACAAGTTTAAGATGGACCGAAGGTTCGGACAAGGTATAGATGGACCGAAAATTCGGACAATGTATAGATGGACCGGAAGTTCAGACAAGTAATAGATGGAACGAAAGTTCGAAAACGGTAAAGATGGACCGAAAGTTCAGACAAGGAATAGATAGACCGAAAGTTCGAAAAAGGTAAAGATGGACCGAAAGTTCGACAAGGAATAGATGGACCGAAAATTCGGACAAGGTAAAGATGGACCGAAGGTTCGGACAAGGTATAGATGGACCAAAAGTTCGGACAAGGTATAAATAGAACGTACCTGTTGCTGCCTGCTCGGATAATTGTCCAAGTTAACCTTGAACTTCGGATCGTCCTCCACTTGGTAATTATAGCACCACTCAATAAAATGGTTTCCGAAGTCGTAGCCCCTGGAAGAAACAACACTCTTATATATTTTGATCAGTTGCCATTTAATGAATCAAACAAAATCCACGAGGCGATCTCTGTGGGTTCATACGATGAAGTGCGTTTATACTTTCAAAAAATAAATAAATATTAATTAATTTTTTAACTCATATCACTGCATTTATATCTTTCTTTTGCAAGACACGTGCAATTGTAGGTAGCTTATTTTTTAATAAAATACTTTTAGCAGATGTAGGTACGTGTGCACTTGTTATGGTTATATGACCGGAGCATAAATAATACATAGTGAATGCACCTATTGAAAATATATTGCTCTACAAATGTTTAACTGGCAAATATAATGCTAAGAGTAAATTATATTTCTTAAGGAACATCCATTCTGCATCCCAGTGAAAATGTTGATGCAAAAGCGGAAAGGAGAATACACATGTATTTTATTGGAATTATATTCGCAGTGTTGTCTAATTTTGCCGAGTAATCCGTTTCTTACAATAAAATGTCAGGGGTTTCACTGGCCCAAGAAAAGTTGTCGCCACTTTTTCGCGGCGTGAAAACTGTAGGTTATATGTGTTGCATATTAATTATATTTGCAAACTTTGAAATCGGATGAACATATATAATTCTTCGAAAAATATATCTCTGAAACAGGATACAAAGGAAATATAATTCTCTCAATAAAACACATCTCCCGAGTCATTTAACCCATTTATGCCTAGCGTCTAGAAAAAAGGCCTTGGCAAACAGCGTAGACCCAGATTAGACGCCGCATGATGCGGCGTCTCATCAGGGTCTGCGCTGTTTGCTTCAAGAATTTTTTCTGTAAGAAGTATTCTAAATATAGAAATGAATATACTAGACATCCCTAATTTTGGAAATAAATTGATCCAATTTAGAAGGATGGGAGAGTCCACTAGGTATAAATGGGTTAATGTGCATATATACTCACCTATAATTATAACTGCAGTATTCCCAATCAATAACTGTCATGTTATTATCTTCTCTAGTGTACAGAATATTGCCTTAAAAATAAGAGCATTTCCCTATTTCAAAAATAAAAGTGTCGGGTTCTGAGAAAACTGGACAAAATGCATGTAGCTAAAGTGTCATCCCAGATCAGCCTGTGCAGTCCGCACAGGCTAATCAGGGACGACAGTTTCCGCCTTAACTAGATTTTCTCTAAGAGACATCATTTAAACGAAAAATTCCTTAAAAGCGGAAATTATCGTCCCTGATTAGCCTGTGCGGACTGCACAGGCTAATCTGGGATGACTATTTACGCACATGTATTACGCCCAGTTTTCTCAGAACACGACACAATTAAGTATTTCAAGATTGTCAACAAATATACACATGAATTTTTAAATAATTACTAAAGTAAAGTTACACGAATAACTATAAGCAGAAAGAATTTTATATCTGCAAGAAAGTATTTTATAGCTGCAAAGTATAATGATGTACGCCCCAAAAGCCTTGAATCGCCCTCTGGGCTACGCTCGTTTATTTCTTCCGAGAAAAGTTGCACATGCATTTGTGTTGTTTTTTCTTTTTTCGTGCAGAGTCTTTAAGAGTGTTGGCAAGAGTGTCTCTAAGAGTGTCTCTAAGAGTGTCTCTAAGAGTGTCTCCAAGAGTGTCTCTAAGAGTGTCTCTAAGAGTGTTGGCAAGAGTGTCTCTAAGAGTGTCTCTAAGAGTGTCTCTCAGAGTGTCTCTAAGAGTGTCTCTAAGAGTGTCTCTAAGAGTGTTGGCAGAGTGTCTCTAAGAGTGTCTCTAAGAGTGTCTCTAAGAGTGTCTCTAAGAGTGTCTCTAAGAGTGTCTCCTTTTTGATGCAAATAATTGTCTTTCATAAATCAAATCTGTGATATTTATCTCATGCCACTCTATGTCAATACCATCAATATCCAAGGACCACAATGGAAATAAGAGATTAAGTTCTCTTTTTTTGTGTAATCTTTGGTATGATGTTAGTGACATGGTTTCATTTCTCATACATGTTTTATTGTTTTATCATATATGTAGATATGATTTATCATGTTGTATCATTACACTGAAATAAATCTATCTATCTTTACCTTCTTGAAGATCGTTATGCGAGAAAACAACGGGCGAGTCCACTAACGACAATATTAATCTGAAACAAAAAAGAATGGCTTTCTTTATATATTACGCAACTTATTTTGCCACGCATTGCAAATTAATGGCGTCCCGTGTGGACGAAGTTATTATCTTATCATGGTTTAACTAAACAATATCTTGACATTCTGCGGGTTACAAGCGCCAGCAACGATTGAAATCATTTTAAGGTGGACGTAATACTAGTATACTGGATAGTATAAATAGTGTTCAAGTAACTTCATAAACAGATAATTTCCTTCTTCGTGTATCTAAAAACATTGAGTTGAGTAATAGGAGAATGAAAAACATTTACATATTAACTTATACAAACATTCTTTTATTTCCCTAGGGATAAATCTTTACTTCACATGTACGATAAAAAGTATTATTTTTTATAGAAAAAATAATTTTTAGAACGTTGCTGACTCAGTCGATATGTGTAATGCATAAACTGCCAATGACGCGGACATAAACCCATCAATTCTAGACTCAGACCTATGAATTCCGGATATTGACACTCCAACAGTATGATTGTTAACCAATTGTTCGACACTTGAAACAGAACGCACAGCAATTGCTAAATATGGCGTGAGGGACACGTACTTGCCTGCTGTTGTGTGACTCACCAACATGCGGTTTATGATAATAGATATTTTCGGAAAATGCCAGGAAAAGTTTAAACAACCATAACTATTATGTTCCATTAATCCTGAATCGTAAACATGATTAGGTGCGTTTTGAAAAAACTCATAAACAACAATACACGTGGTCCTAGGTGTGCAATTCGTTTAACAGCTAAACGCTAGATGTCTAAGCCCTCTTTATTATAGTATATATATTTTCTTATTTAAATATGATTGATATTTATGGAAGCGTTAATTTGTACTTGTCTTGATATTGGTTTACATTTTTTTTTAATGAAACCGTAATTATGGGACACACTTACATGTATATATATAAACATGCTGCTAGAAAAGTGTGTAATTTAAAGACGTTTAAAATGAACCGCAATAATTAACTCGAGTGTATGATAAATACAAAAACATACATCTTCATTGATATATCTGTTTATACTGATAGCGTTTTAAGTTATGTTTTAACAACATAACCTTATCGACATAATAATAAAAAAGCTTCACAACATTGACCCTTGCACTCCATTAGCATACAAATTCACGCAAGGATTGTACCCATATTTGCATTCGAGTTTGTTCGTGCAGGTTTCGCACGTGTTTAGTGGGAACATCACAGTAAATGTATACAAATACTTAGTGAGGGACGCTTGGACTAATAAAAATCGCCTCCGGTACGGAAATTAATTTATTCAGCAGAACAGTACTTTAAGATATACATACATATAGGCCAGTGACAGGTTACTTTTGACGAGCTATATATGTCAACTTTTGCCCTGAGCATTGCACATGTCTTACTATTACAAGGAACTAGAAATCTGTCCGTTCCCGCTTTTAATATTTCCCGTCCTTTTGCTTAACATTTGCCTTGTATCACAAACGTGTTTTAGTCTATATTCTGAATCAACTATGAAAGATCATGCTCAAGTTGGCGCAGGGCCCTTCCCCGTCTTTGTAAAGCGGCCTTGGTCCCATTATTTTGTGAAAAAAAAGTGTCGAGAACTAGAACAAATTGTGAAAAAAACTGAGTCGTGAACTGTTCAAAATTGTTTAAAAATGAGTGCCATTTTTTTTTTTAAACCGTGAAAATTTAAGTCGAAAACTTTTCAAACTGGTGAAAACGGCCATTCTCTAAGGAAACAAGGGATGTTTGTAAAACATGCATGCCCCCATATGGGCTCACAGTTGTAGCGGCAGCCATTGTGTGAATACGTTTTTTGTCACTGTGAACTTGAACTTTGACCTAGTGACTTGAAAATCAATAGGGGTCATCTGCGAGTCATGATCAATGTAAATATGAAGTTTCATGAACCTAGGCGTAAGCTTTCTTGAGTTATCATCCGGAAACCATTTTACTGTGTCGAGTCACCGTGACCTTGACCTTTGACCTACTGACCTGAAAATCAATAGGGATCGTCTGCAAGTCATGATCAATGTACCTATGAAGTTTCATGATCCTTAACGTAAGCTTTCTTGAGTNTTTTTAGAGTGTCGAGTCCGACTCAACTCAGAATATATGGAGAAAATAAACAAGTGAGTCTGCCTATAACTGAAATTTGAGATTGTTTGACATTCTCAATACTAAGATGAGCATTAACTCAAACCCTATTTTCTGAGTTGAGCTATTACATTGAGAATGTTCGTCATACTGTAAGCCCATGTCATATTTAGATCAGTCCAATTTAAATACCGCTAAGCCGTCCGTTGTAAACATTTCATCAGTCCAACGAACAAAGTCCAAAAGTCCGATAGAGGATTCAAATGATGAAAAATACACACCATATACAGGCCGCGCATACTTACTTCAATGTTTCTAATTCCTCTTCTAAGTGATAGTTTCTAAACTTCTGCATGACCGCCTGTTCGTCACTGCTAAAAGTTCGTCGTAATGTGTCCCGCACCTTAACGCTCCAGCTAAAAATGTAAAAAATATGCATGACAAAAATAAACAGATTTTTTTATAACGTATGCAATAAAATTATTCTTAAAACACGAACAACAGTTTTAAAATACTTAAATGGGAACATAAACACAATCCTCAAGTAACAAGACCACATTTCCGTATTGCAACACGACACGCAAAATGAACCTGGGCCCCGTTTTACTATAAAGATTCGCTGGCGTTTCTTAAGACGTAGGCTCATATGTTAAATTCATATAATAATAATGACATGTTTATTAATTGACGCAGGTAAATAATGTCTCGAAATATATTTAATAAACTAATAGACAGAGTATTGCTTTTAACAGAATTGTTCACAAAGTGTAGATCCTCTGTCAGCGTTAGTCTATAAATTGCGCATGTAGCTTAGTAAAACGGGACCCTGGTTTAAATAAAGTTTATTTTGTCTTTGTGGTTTTTTATTCGGACATAAAAACAAAAACTGATTCTTAGTTTACAACACATGTGTTCGAACGATTAAACTATCAAATATTTATTATTAGACACAGGCTCTGGGAGGGAGACTCAATTGTTTTACACAATCAATATTGTAGCGAGTCTCCTTCAGCTTTTTGACTTTGAAACCCTGTACAAATTGTAAGCATAGTCGCCTGGCGGGCTTCTAAAAGCAACACTAGTGTATTTATAATTCTTTGACAGGACAAGTAATCCAAACCATTTAAACAACAACGAGATTATTATATGGCTTAAGTGCTATTAAACTTTAATTTTGTATATTAGTGGCCAAATTGATAACGAATACCCACTTGTTCTAGAAAAAAATGTACGGTCCAGATTATATTCACAAGGTCAATATTAAAAGCACAAGAGCTTAGTGAAATAACATGGGATTTGTTTCACCTATAACTGCGAAGGATAAATAAAGGAAGGGGTCACCCAAATACTGAAGCGTCTAAGTAGCGTCTAAGTAACAGAGTACCGTAGAATCAAAATAGGTCGAGTTAAGGTCACGTTATCAAACACGAATACTAGAACAAATGAACCGGTGGCTTTGAAATAAGTCATTGACCGCAAAACAGAAGCTTGAGTTTTAGGCATAATATATAATTATTTATGCTGAGATAAAAATATAATGTTTGATGGAATTTTTTTTTCAATCACGGGTGTGTTCTCCGCTACATTAATAGCAATAATGGCATGCATTTTCTATGAATAAGGTGCATGTCAACTACATTTAAACATTTGCTCCATTTTTTTTCATGAAATGTTTTATTTCGGCCTGGTATTGTGCTGTGTCGTAAGTTGACCGCCACATGCAGGAGGCCACCCATTTTATTAAACAATAAGTTTTATAACTAGACTTGAAGTAATAACAATCCTTACTCGTCCATTGTTTTGAATAAGAACCGCGGTTCTTTGCACAGCGGCATGTCCAGGGAGTGGAACAGGGCCAACTTCTCCGCTATCTGTCGCGATATGTTTGGGTTGTGGAGGTCAACAGTTTGTAGACAATTTGCCTGTAAGGTATATCGTCGTAATTTAATAAAAAGAGTGTATGACTGATTGCAACTAGGATAAAAAAAAATCTACAATGAATGATCAAGGATCACAAAGTTACAGGGTGCCGCCAAACAATTTGCTATATCAAGAGTTTTTCACCTTTCATAGCAAAGGCTCATACAAAGCCTCTTCCAAATGAAAATTTCTTTAAAATCACGAAGTTTGTCCCTAAATAAAACTGAACACCAGCTTTATCAGTTCCCAATCAGCTATTGAAGCGATATTTTCCCCCAAAATCAATAGGTTTATAGGTTAGGGCCTTTTCCCTATACCAACATCACAAGAAACCGTCGGAGACGGGTGATGCTCCCCAAAGGTTTGTTTTGTCGAAATATTGCACTATATATTCAGATAAAAGGAAACGTCTTGAGGGGCATAACTTTGGACAAAATAATATGCACAACTCCTGTTGGTAGTGAAGCTTCCCATAAAGTTTCATTAAATTCCCGTAATAAGTTGCTGAGAAATAGCTCGGACAAGAATTGCACTATATGTACAATGGAAAGTTTCAAAGGGCCATAACTCTGTGTAAAATCATCAGACCAGAACCAGCTGATAATATGCACATCTCCTCTTGGTAGTGAAGCTTCCCATAAAGTTTCATTGAATTCCAGTCATTAGTTGCTGAAAAATAGCCCGGACAAGAATTGCACTATATGTACAGTTAATGGAAAATTTCAAAGGGCCATAACTCTGTGACAAATCATCCGACCATACTTGGCTGATAATATGCACATCTCCTTTTGGTAGTGAAGCTTCCCATAAAGTTTCATTGAATTCCGGTCATTAGTTGCTGAGAAATAGCCCCGACAAGAATTGCAATATATGTACAGTTAATGGAAAAATTCAAAGGGTAATAACTCTGTGAAAAATCATCTGACTAGAACCCGCTGATAATATGCACGTCTCCTCTTGGTAGTGAAGCTTCCCATAAATTTTCATTGAATTCCGGTCATTAGTTGCTGAGAAATAGCCAGGACAAGAATTGCACTATATGTACAGTTAATGGAAAATTCCAAAGGGCCATAACTCTGTGAAAAAACATCCGACCAGAACCGGCTGATATCTGGTGGTGAAGCTTCCTATTAAGTTCAATTGAATTCCGGTCATTAATTGCTGAGAAATAGCCCGGACAAAAAATGTGCACGGACGGACGCACGCACGGACGAACGGACGGACAGACGAAGCGGCGACTATATGCTCCCCCCAAAAATTTTGGGGAAGCATAAAAAGTTAAAAATCCATTTGAATCCACGGAATTTCTTAGTTTCACACGTTATTTAAATACATTTGTTGAATGACAATCTGTTCATAAGTTTTTATATCTGCAAACATCATTTTCAAAAGATTTTCACAACTTTTTGTGTTGACCAGTCCAAAGGGTCAAGAGCGGGGAAGCAAACAACGAGAGGGTTCAGCATCCTGCTATTTCGCTCTAGATCTTTTTATAATTTATGTATTCGCAAAATATATAACAAAAAAATCAATATTGTCGTTTTATAAAAATTGCAATGTCTCAATTTCTTTAGGCATATCACATCGAAAGTTGCGGATATGTCTTAACCACCTTTTTTGTTGTTGTAATTTTGTTGCATTGCGTAACTGTTATGCGGATAATCTATACAGTCTGCGCGCATTAGAGGAACAAACCAACTCATGACTTAACGTAAAAAGAGCTAATTGTATGTCAAGTTTGCTAAAAGGCTATGGTGCAATTCATGTGTGCATGTTTTCATTTGCACGACATGTATTCAATGTGCACCACAAATATTTTGTGCATGTTTTTCATATGCATGACAAGTATTTTGTGCATGTTTTTCATTTGCACGACAAGTATTTTGTGCGTTTTTTTTTCTCATTTGCAATGCAAGTATTTTGTGCGTGTTTTTCATTTGCACGACAAGTGCACGACACGACGTTTTTCCGAAGAAAATAAACTTAACTTGATGAAACATATTGTGAACTTCGACATTCACCATGTAGAGGGAAATCACGGACAATCTGATAGCAACCGGCTCCCAGATTTATCGAGCAATGATTTGTCGAACGATATTAAGATGAGAGTTTAATTGACAGGCCGCGAGATGTTGATAAGGCCTAGTCAGGTGATCTTACATAAAAAAAGGCGCGCTTACCGGAAGCAATGCCTCTATGCGCGCCTTCGGGTTCATGCCATAGAGCTTGGGTCCGAGCCCCTTTTCGGACATAAGGGCGAATATCACCGAGTTCTGAACGACGAAGCTGCTCGAAGTCGCGATGTCTCCGTACACTCGTAACAGAACGGAGCGCGGCTGGTTGTCCGGGGCCTGCACTTCCAAGGGAAGCGAGCAGACGTACAGGTAGTTGGTGAGACCGCCGCTGAAAAGGTAAAGAAATGTAAGAATAACTAATCATTTGAAAGACGGCGTCACGCGTAAAATATGGAATCTAGCATGTAAATAAACTCTATAATTATTAATTGTGCAGATATTCGAACGTGAGTCTAAACTAGACCAGACTTAGGTCTGGTGGCGCATACATTTCTTGAAAATGAGGCGTATTATTATGTATATTTGATATTTGACTTAAATTGAATTGACCGTATAGTTTTTGCCAATTACATAATATATACAAGAAACATTTAAATGGTTTTATCTTTATGATAAGAATAATAAGACAGCGTGTATTCTTCATGTATTTAGAAGGCATGGATTTGACTAGAATAGCTCTCAGCATGAGCTCATGGAACCAGACTGCGTAGTTTGCTTAGCAGGTACATATGCCTGTTAACAGACAGTGATTGACCAGTAGATAACTTGACAAACAAGCATTGAGGTGCCAAATAGAAACCCGGACAATCGCTGCCACGGACAATCGCTCCTACGCTAATTTTGACAAGGCGGACAGTCGCTCCTACATTGTTTTGACAACCCTGACTGTCGCTCCTACATTATTTTGACAACCCGGACCGTCGCTCCTACATTATTTTGACACTCGTCCCTGCGTTATATGGACACCCCGGACATCCGTTCCTACATTACATTTATTGGAATAAGTGCCAATTTTGCGAATGGAATAAAACATAGAAACCGCATGAGAAGTTGAAATGTTGTTCTTTATTTTACTTGTATTTATTCTATTGTGCACACGAATGCACAGAAAGAAAATTCGCAAATATTTACATTTATAAATTAAAATGTAAAATATGTCAGCATAATCAAACATTGAGTTGTCCAATCAGCATAAATCAAGTATTCAAGTTACCAATCACTAAATCAACATGCGTCCATCAGTCATTGGTAAATGACGTTTGCATAGTAATCGCATGAAATCCTTGCTTGGTCAGACAAACAAGCGGATATAGATTTTATCATCTACTGCAGTAATGCTTACTCAGTGCGAGGATTATGAAAAAAAGGACACGCAACAGAAAATGTACTGCTTTGTATTTGTATTTGTAGGTTTTTTTTTTCTCCAATTTTTGGGAAGATAGCCCATGGCTTTGGAATCGGGAATTTTATCGGCATTTTCAAGAAATTGGGAAAATAAATTCATTAGCCTTCTTTTTTCGCGCNAAATAAAAAAAAAAAAAAAAAAAAAAAAATGAAATTAAGATTTTTTTGCCACATTTTGGGAAAAAAGTATATTTTTTGGGAATGGGAATATAGTCGTTTTTCGGCTATAAAATCGGGCCGAAACAAAACCCTGATAAATAAAGTATTTTTATATCAAAATTGAATGACCTCCCTCCTACAGTCATAAGCCTGCCAGTTACGTTATGTTTGGTATCTCAGTCTTCATACTTGCCCACTTTTCCGATGCCTGGGTCACAGGAGGGTAGAACAACTTGTTGACGCTCTCAAATATTAAGCTACCTTTTATATTGGCCATGGTAATAGTTCCAAAGAATTTAGCCCATATAAAAAGTATCCCTAAATTCTTTGCGCGTTTTATAAATTAGACTAACAGCTAGGAGGGAAGCCCATTTTTTTGGATATATATGCTATAATAGAGACTCTACTATAGCATAATTATATACAAAACAAATATGGGCTTTCCTCATGTGCCAGGGACAGTACAACTATAATAAGGGCGCGAATATTTATTTCGAATATATATAGTCGGGTAAGTACCATATGTTATAAGCTAATAATTTGGGCAAGAGCTCTACAAAGTAAGCTTGAAGACTGGAATATGAGAATGCAAATACGAACTAATTCAGCATAATTGATCATTAGAAATACAAACATTTTTTTCTTTGGCCTAATGGCAAGTATACACAAAAAACTTCCTACCTCAGTGGAGTAATTTCAAATTGGTCTTCATCTATCTCAGCCCATATTCCCCCTATTGAATCCCTACACATGGTATATCCGAGCTCCCGCGCGTCCATAGGAACGGCTTTCTCCATTTTTCTGGTCTGAAACTTGTTGATGTCAACGTGGAGAAGCCTTTGGAACATGTACACGATAATTGATAACAACTTAGGCGGCCACTGATAATGGGCATCCATCGCCATCGTTGTCTTGACCTTTGTTGATAAAATAGATATTATTCTCGACGCCTTTACTCTTATCATGGTAGCTTTAATATGTCACAAACGCGTTTCAACTTATGACACGTACTTTTCACGTCCAATCTGACAGGATGTGTACAGTGGTATGGTGTGTTTCATCATGTAGGTCGACTAACTTGTTTATGAAAACATGACAGCTTCCCCGCTCGACGGTAATACCGCGATTACTGGTCTTAGAACTACATTAGCAAGCCGGGATACAAGCTTGATGTCTACGATGCGTGAAGGATGCTGAGTTATATTTAGCACACGACGAATATGTGTTTACATAAACACGTTTGACGTGTTCGAAAGGAATAATAGGATTTAGATTTACAAGAAGGGTTTACTGACAATTAATTAAATTATAAAGTTTTATTTGAAATTAATTTGTTTTGTCTTGTTATCACATAACCGTATTAGATTGGTTAGCATTTGACATAATTGAGTGGATAATATCATGTTAGATGGGTTTCTGATGAGGACATCCGGGTCATAAAGTGGGACGCTTTAGACATCCAATCACCCCACGGCTTAATAACCATAAGCTCAATCACGTTTTGTGTAAAGTAGCGCAGATGTGTCAATAAACACAGATTGGAAACATCAATGCAAGACTGCGGGAGATCTCGGGTTATCTCGCGACCCTCTGTAATCTGGCGTTATCACGCTTGACTTGAGCGCGTTCGACCGCTTGTTTCCGATAAACATGAGTTTATGACTGCATAAAGCAAAATTGAAAACAAGTGAGACATGATATTCAGTTTCGATTTGTAATACAGCCTTTATAAATAAAATTGATATGCGATGTACAGTAAGGATGATATTAATTTTATGCTTTCCGGTGGTTTAGAGAGAAATATATCAGTGAATTAACACTGATAATTCACTGTTTCAAACAGGGAATATTAACCGTGAAAATTATCGATCATTTTCATTGTTTTATCGGAACTTTTTAAAAAGTAATAATTTGTAAGCATAAAATAAAAAGAAAATTTGTTGGATTTGGCGGAATATCGATTTTAATTCACTCGTGGTCATAGAAAAAATATTCTATATTCTAAAAAATGTTCTATATTTTAAAAATCTATCTATGATTACTCGTGAATTAAAATCGATAGTCCACCATATCCAACAAATTTCCACTATATCTTATTTATTTATTTATTTCTGGAATTTAACAAATAAAGTAAAATAATAAAGATTATTACAAAATATATAGTCGGACAAAATATATAGTCGGACATAAACTTATGACTTTAACTTAAATAGTTCGGAGATATTAATTAGATAAAGATTTCGGGTCGCGGCAGACAATTTTATTAAAAAGGGCATACCTTTACCAACATCTACAACTCGGTATTTCTTCATTAATACTTTTTAAGTGTCATGTTAAAAATAATATTTAATATAAAGTCGGAAAAGAATTTTGTGATTTTAAGTGATTTTGTAATTTTCGCTTTTTAAGATTTCATGACGATACATACTTTTTAATGAAAGAACATAAAATCTGACCAAGCTTGCCTAATGCTTTTAAACAAATAATATTTCTTATTTAAGTATCAGTTTAAAGGTCATATTAAAACATCCAGCCTGATATAAACTCTGTGATTTTAAACTTAAGTTATTGGGAGGCTCTGTATCTTGTCTAAATTGATGTATTTTGGTTATCAAATTTTCAAAATAAAAACTTAAATAAAGACAAAAAATTTCAACATGAAACAAACATAATTATTAATTTTACCTTCACTAATGACGGATAATCAATTTAAGAAAGATTTTGGTCTTCAATAAACACATGTTTAAGAAGCGCGATCGCATTCTTTTCATAGGAGACGATGTCCCCAGTTTGGATTAAAAGCGTTGATTGGTATTCACGTGACACCAATTGTCTGCACATGTGTAGACATGCTTAACAGACAGACAGACAGACAGACAGACATACAGATAGTTTATTTAGACTTAAACAACAGTACATCGTCTTTATACTCAAATATACACATTATTTTCTGTCACGTGAATACGCTTAACAACAGGTAAGTTCTATCGATGGGGTTGTGAAATCTTTGAAACAGTATTATTTAGGATTGTTTTTCTTATAACTAAAGCTTTTTTGATATATTTACTCACATAAGAGATTACTAATCTATCACATGAATTTAAAAGGACTGTAAACCACGAATGACGAAAAAAGAAAAGTTCTAAAATACCGTATTTTTTTTTACAATTATTAGTTTATATTGATTAAAATATCACGGATGGTTTATAACATTTCTTGAAAAAAGATTTTTTATTTTTACTTTATTTTGGTATTTATTTATTTTTACTGGGTATGTATACCAGGTAACTACCAGTTAACTATAAATAACGCAAGTAGATTGATCATCATCGTCACGTGGTAAACACAGGAATGCAAAGTGTGCATGCGTAGTGAATTGTACACATTTTATATATAAAATGATCAATCTACTTGCGTTATTTATAGTGTGTATATCGTTATGTCACCTATTTTCGCGATGTACTTTCGATTTCCCATCGCAAAATTTTATTACCGAATATACTGAAAATATGAACTTTTTTCAAGCAATGTAATATACCAGTCGTGATATTTTAATCAACATAAACTAATAATTGTAAAAAAATACGGTATTTTAGAACTTTTCTTTTTTCGTCATTCGTGGTTTACAGTCTCTCTAATAACTTGTGGACTTTATATACAGATGGGTTAATTGAAAATATACGTTTTTTTTTCTTAAATCAGTGTAACAGCGGCATAAACATATAAAATGATATTCGTCTTCTAAATCAACGGCATTACAGCATAAACAATAACGTTCATTTCTTGGAAAGTTGTTCTAAGCATACCTGCCAGTTTGGATTCTCAACGGATCTTTCTTACTCTGACAAAAAATAAACGCAGATGTCTAGGGAGTAAGTCTAATTAGTCTTCATATTCCAAAAAGGTTTTACAATTTTTTTTATACTAATCTAATACAGGACTGTTATTCATTTTACAATACTCTTAAAGCTGTCAACAAGTCTATATTTGAACTCTCTAACAAAGCTATTTACTTGCACAACGTTTGGATGTTCAAAAACATAACCAAATCTATGATTATTTTACATGTTCTTCAGATTCGTGACCAAATTTGTATAACCTTAAAGGGGTTTCGCTGTCGATCGCCACTGTCGCAAATGGCTCTAATTTTTTAAAAGTGGCTATATTTTTTTTTATAGTGGCGAATTTTAAAAAATCGGTAAAATCCTATCCGAAAATGTACTGCGAGTCGAAAGTATCAAGGAAAAGGGTAAAGTTCAGAAGTTATATTTTTTTTTATGAAACCAAGTTTAATGAAGACCTATCAAATGTCCCATTTCATATTGCCCATGTCTTTGATGATATAGATGATATTTACTGGACTCATGAACACTTGCTTAAACAGGTTATAGATGAACATGCCCCAATTAAAAAAAAGGTCCCCAAGAAACACCCCCACCATACATGAAATCCCAATACCGAAAGATTATATACAAAACCCGGGAAGCAAAAAATAAGTATCAGGAACATAAGTCAAGCGAAAATTGGTTACAGTACAAAAAACTTAGGAATCTTAAAACCAGGTCAAAACGAGAGTCCATATCAGTCTATTTCAAAGAAAGTTATGATGGGGACCCAAATCCAAAGACTTCTGGCCCATTATAAAACCTTTCTTATCCCAAAAGTCAACACAGAAATCAGACAGTCAAATTATTTTTAAAAACATTGAAAATAATACACTGATTTCTGATCAACACCAGGTAGCAGAGAAATTAAACACATTTTACATCAACATTGTTAAAAATATAGAAAAAAAAGTCCCAGTAAATGATGAACATCCTAGCATTTATACAATAAACAGTAAAACTAAGGTCAAGACTTTCGAATTTAATAAGGTTACGGAAAAGTGTATTAGTGAATGTATAAAAAATCTAAACCCTAAAAAGGCCACTGGTGTTGACTCAATCTCTCCTAAAATTATCATAGCAGGTCAAAATAGCCTCAAAACCCCATTTACAAATATAGCAAACGCCATTTTAAATAAAGGTCAATTTCCCGCTAAACTTAAGCAAGCGCAGGTTACACCAATATACAAGAAAGAAGATCCTTTTAGTGAAACAAACTATAGACCAGTTAGCATCCTGCCCACAATGTCAAAGATATATGAAAAAATCATTAGCAACCAACTCACTGAACATTTTAATAATAATGTTTCCATCCTTATCTATCAGCATTCAGGTCATCTTATGGTTGTCAATCAACGTTATTAAAACTAGTAGAAGATTGGAAACAGGCCCTAGATGAAAACAATTATGTAGGTGCTGTTTTAATGGACCTGTCTAAAGCGTTCGATTGCTTACCTCACAATCTAATTGTACTTAAACTCAAGGCCTATGGATTAACCGAGCATGCATGTAAATTAATGTTAAACTATCTATCAAAAAGGTCTCAAAGGGTTAAAATAAACAATTGAACTAGTAAATAGCAAGAAATCATTAAGGGAGTGCCCCAAGTCTCTATACTCGGTCCGTTGATCTTTAATATCTTTATAAATGATATTTTATTTTATAAATAAGTCAACCCTGTATAACTATGCAGACGACAATACCCTCTCCTTCAGTCACAAAAACTTAAATACATTTAAGGAAACTATTGAATCAGAAAGTAAATCCCTGATTCACTGGTTCAATATTAACCAAATGCAGGCAAACCCCGATAAATTCCATGCAATATGTGTAGGTAATAAGATTAATATAGAAGTTAAATCATTTACTATAGGTCAAAATGAAATTAAATGTGAACAAAAAGTAAAACTCTTAGGAGTGGAACTTGATTACCAGTTAAACTTTGATCCACAGGTTACAAATGTATGCAAAAAGGCAGCCAAACAATTAAATGTTCTCCAAAGACTCAGCAAATTTCTGAATGTAAGCACTAGGTTAATCATCTTTAAATCTTTTATCCGGTCAAATTTTAATTTTTGTCCCCTTATATGGCATTTTTGTAGTAAATCCAACACAGAAAAACTAGAAAAGCTACAGTTCAGAGCCCTTAGAATTGTTTTTAATGACTATGAATCTAGTTATGATACACTACTAAAAAAGGTTAACAGTACTACTCTTCACTTAAACAGGTTACGCCTCATTGCGTCAGAAACATTTAAATGTATACACAATCTTTCCCCAGAATATCTTCAATCCTTGGTTAAAGTTAAATCCTCTACCTATAATTTCAGATATTCAAACATCCTAGAGACACCACAAGTAAGAACAACAAGGTATGGCAAAAATTCCTTTCGTTTTGAGGCTGTACAGGTGTGGAACAGCCTCCCAGAGGACATTCGCACAGTCGACAAATATAAAGACTTTGTCCGGCTGATCCGCACCTGGACAGGTTCAAAATGTAAATGCGCCATGTGTGAGTAACCTGCTTCTCACATTTTTTGCTTGCTTGCTTGTTTTTGCTGTCCTGCTTATATTATTTATTTATCTGTCAGTTAACCCCTTGTTTATTCTCCTTGTATATAGTGTATATGTGTTTCTTGTGTGTTTAAAAAAAAACAAAAAACAAACAACATGTATTTATGTGCAAATATGTGCTATGTTGTTGTTTTTCGTGTGCTTAAATATGCTTTTTTCTACTTCTTTTTTTTTTCTCCTTGGTTACTCTTCAATGTATAATTGTATGTGTGCTTGTTGTGTGTTTTTAAAATGTTATAAAGATGTATATATGTGTATATATGTGCTATTTATTTGTTGTACTATGTAGTTATTGTGCATGTGCTTGTATATGCTTTTAAACATGAATTGTGTGCTATACTTGTTTTAATATCTTAAATTTTAATATAGGTCTGCAATGCTTTGTTTGTACAACTTAAAAGTGTATAACACATGTTTTAATTATGAACTATGCAAAAACAGCTCCAATATAGTTTTTAGGTATATTTCCCTTTTTCTATTCGTGTGTAACTTACAAAATATTATGCTTTTAATGAACATTTTACTTAATTTTGTGTTAAATATGCTTTAAATATGTCCTTGTACCAATCTGAACGCTTCGGACAGTGGGCTACACACACCGTCCGCCGATATGGCGGAATCGTCCGAGGGGTTCCGATTGGTCCTTGTACTATACATGCTTATATAATATGCTTAATCTTTCTTTCTTTCAGCTCAATATACACTTGTTATATATATACAATTGTTTTGTAGGGAAATAGCTCATGAGCTAATGTTTATTGTTATTCACATCCGACGTTAAATAAAGATTCTTGTATCTTGTATCTTGTATCTTGGAGCGTTCGCCGACATTTTTGAAAATCTGTGACATGTAAACATAATCTGGTACCCGTGTCCAAATATTTGTTCCCAAAACATTGAAGGGCGACAACACAGTCGTAAAACGAGTTGAGTCTACACAGTGATTATTACCCCTCATCAGTGAAAAAATACTTAACTTCGTGTGTTTGGAGTTAAGACTGTGTTGTGTTTTGTACCCACGGTTATTTTCTAAAAGTGGACGTCTTGTTTGCTTGTTTACATAATTATACCCCTAACCCCCCTTAGCCCTCACTTTTTATTGCATTTTTCGAGTTTTCATTTTTTCAAGTTTGAAACTGAATTATACGCACGTGCGTACTGCCGTATGCCTAGGTACGCCCCTGA
>VMBQ01002743.1:101684-122260 GCA_007657795.1 Dreissena rostriformis
GAGTCCTCATTAATATAAAGACACTGAACAAGTTTGAAAAGAATCGGATGAAAACTGTGGAGTTTATCGCGTAAACAAGAAAAAGTCTAACGCACGGACGGACGCACGCACGGACGGCAGACGGACGGTCTGATGTAACCCATTTTCAATAGGGTTCGAGTCCTCATGAATATAAAGACACTGAACAAGTTTGAAAAGAATCGGATGAAAACTGTGGATTTTATCGCGTAAACAAGAAAAAGCTAACGGACACACACACACACGGACGGACGGACGGACGACGGAAACCACACCATGACATAAGCTCTTCCGGCCTTCGGCCAGTAGAGCTAAAAATGAAGACACACACGTGAACGTGTTAAAGACGGTGTTTTTACTGCTATTGTCAAGTTTCATGGGGGTTATTATCGGATTAACGGCTCCTTTATGATATTGAGCAATGAATTATGTAATACTGGGCCAAACTGTTACGACGAGCAATTATAATAACAATTATAACGAGCGCTTTTTCTTTAATCAATGCTATGGCAAAAGCATTTGATTTCTCCACAAAAACACATGAAAACTTGTTTCCACAGGCATTTGTGAGCATTTCTGTTTAATTATTATAATGTTCTGGAAACAATATAGTTTAATTAAGATACCAACAATTTCTGAAATAAAAATTAGCCCATTCACTCGATGTACTATATTTCGGATATATTAATATGTTAAAATTCGGACATATACAAATAGTGACATTTATGTGTTGATAGTTTGTAAAAAATATGTTGTATTTAATTTCAGACAACTAGAATGGATTGTGGATATTATCCTGTGCCTTTCTGTCAATAAATAGGCGTGAAAAAACATTCATTTTATTGAACCTGGAATTCAGCTGACACTAACAGAAAACATTTTATAAACAGAAGTTGCTGTAAATCATGACCAAATATAACTGTTTAACAATTTGAATTGAGATGCTTTATTTTCTGATGTTTGATATGTCTTTTTCCCTTTCAGATGATGTACATTTGTGTGATGCTAAGTTTAAATAAATCATTTTGAAACATGTATACAGCATACTGTTACATTGATGTTAACATTATTTAATTTATATTATTTGGTTATCTGTGCTGTTGGTCATGTTTATCAAGTGGAAACCATCTTATTTATATACAAAATAAAGCTTATTAAGTCTTATGAAGGTATGACTTATGAAGGTACTTATTGTTATTTATGTGTTTACATACTTTTAAAAGTAATAATATAGTCAATGACATTAATATAGTAAGGTTTCTTAAAAGGATAGTCTTATATGATTGTTCTTATTATATATTATAAATAAGGTTGGGATAACCGACAGTTTTCACGACGCGAAAAAGTGGCGACAACTTTTTTGGGGCAAGTGAAACCCCTGTGACTTGACCTAGTGACCTAGTTTTTGACCCAGCATGACCCAGTTTCGAACTCGATCGAGGTATCATTGGGACAAATCTTCTGACCAAGTTTCATGAAGATCGGACAAGAAATGTGGCCTCTAGAGTGTTTACAAACCAATGTGGACGACGGACGAACGTACGACGGACAAAGACCTATCCTAAAAGCTCACCTGAGCAATCAGTTGAGCTCAAAAAACAGGCACTTTGTTTTGTATAAGATATCTTATGGATAATAATGGTTTATCTGATGAAAACATGTTGACTTTCTTATAAAAGTGCTTTATTACAATCGTTTAAAGCTTGTTTGTAAACAATTTGCATAATATTTTCATTGTTAAGAATTTTAAACCAATATTTTATATTTTAACAAACTTGTTCACATACAATGGATATCTACCTAATTCTCCATAAACAGCTACATTACATGTATTTATTTTAACCTGAAGCAATCGTTTGCAAAGTTTTAAATGTATGCGTTCAATATCATCTGACTTTGTAAAGCCCCATACTTCTGAAGAATTACTTAAAATAGAACCCACAAAGGAGTCAAACAACTGACAGAATATTTTTGGTTTTATGTCAAATTCATGGCATTTTATCAGTAATGTATTCATGGCTTTAAGGGCTTTACCAACCAAATGTTCTTGGTTTAAAGGGACTGTCCACTAGATTTTGGCATGTATTGAAGCTTGTCATTAAATGCTTTAAATGCTTTATATTGATAAATTTAAACATTTGAACTAAAAATCTCCAGTAAAAAACAAGAAAACAATTTAAAAAAAAGGAAAAAAAGTAACCCTCAACAGGGCTCGAACCACTGACCCTCGGATTCCTGGAGTCCTAGAGTAAAAAGCTACCTGTTTAGACCACTCGACCACGGACGCTCATGATTAATGCGGATGTATATTTTAGCTATATAAGCAATCCTCGTAGGTTCCCAAAATATCGTTTCGCGTCGCGCGACGCTTTATCTAGTGGACAGTCCCTTTAATTTAAAACTTCCAGTATAATTCAACACGGTGCCTTAGAAGTTAAAGGTATCAGCAACTTCAATATCATTACAATTGTTTGCCCATTTTGCATTATCTTTTAATCCTCATCTCTTCTGAAACACCTTTTTTTTCGTTTTGCAGTGTTAACATTTAGCCCACAAGAATTGCAGTATAAATATAATTTATCTAGATGGGATTGGACCTCAGCGGGTGACTTGCCTAAACTAGCCATATCATCAGCAAATAATAGTCAAATCAACACAATATCATCTATACTCAAACCAGAGCTAATGTTATCTTGTATGTTTAGTTCAAGGTCTTCAACAATAAAGAAAGCTTAATCGGCGGCATTACCTCCCCTTGCCTCAGTCCAACCGCATAACTAAAATAATTTGAATAAGATTAACATGATTTAACACGTGACTTAACATTCGCATACATATCCTTAACTATTCTAAGCAATTTATCTTGTATACCAGACTTTAACATGTTCAATCATAATGCATTACGGTATATACTATAAAAATATTTTAAGATATCGACGTTTACTCATAGTTATGAGTACATTTATTATTTCTTTATTCTCAAAATACTATTAAATCCTTATCATCATTATCAACCATATCATCCTCATCCTATTAACACCATTATTATTAATGTCATCATCATCCTAATCATCAACAAGAGTTCCGCGGTCGGAGACATATGCCCCCCAAACAAGGCCTTGACACAGGATTTTTTGCAACAAAACTGACCTTTGATGACATATCGAACCGAAACCAATTTAACACTTAATGTCACAGTGACAAAACCTTTTAACTAGTGACCACAATTTAAATGCCAATGCACATGTGAAGTATCAAGCCAATCGGGCAATTCGTTGAAGAGTTATTGATCGGAAACGATTTTAACACTTATTGTGAAAATGACCTTAACCTTTGAACTAGTCACCCCAATTTCAATAGGGGTCATCTACTGTCCAAGGCCAATGCACATGTGAAGTATCAAGCCAATCGGTCAATTCGTTGACGAGTTATTGATCGGAAACGATTTTCACACTTATTGTGACAGTGACCTTGACCTTTGACCTAGTGACCCCAATTTCAATAGGGGTCATCTATCGTCCAAGGCCAATGCACTTGTGAAGTATCAAGTCAATCGGTCAATTTGTTGACAAGTTATTGATCGGAAACGATTTTCAAACGTATTGTGATAGTGACCTTGACCAGTGACCCAGTGACTCTAATTTCAATAGGGGTCATCTACTGCCCAATGCCAATGTACATGTGAAGTTTCAAGTCAATCGGTCGATCCGTTCACAAGTTATTGATCGGAAACGAACTGGTCTACCGACAGACAGACAGACCGACCGACATCCAGCAAAACAATATACCACCTCTTCTTCGAAGGGGGGGGGTAATAAAGTAAACATAATTTTCTTAGTAATAGATATTTGCCAAAAAATAAAATATTCCAGTACATAAGAGTAGAGAGANAAACCAAAGAGAGAATACAAATTATTAATAAAAATATAAAACATAAAATGAATACCTAAATATTCTCCACCATGTTATGTACCTCTCGAACTGTCATTTTACTGAAAAGATAATTTTGCAAACATTTGTATACGAAAATACGAGGATTTTTTATAATGGCAAAACAAAAATATGAATTTGCGCCACATTTAACGGGGTGGGGGTCCGTTTCCGATGGTTCGGATCTGGCGGCTGCCACAGCGGACGGGGTGGGGGTCCGTTTCCGATGGTTCGGATCTGGCGGTTGCCACAGCGGACGGCGAATCCGATGATCGTTGTGGTCGTCACTGTTTCCTGAAGAAGATCAAATGTGTACTGCTATTGTATAATTGTAAAATATACCGTTACTCTCGCGATTGGATGTAAATGTACTGGTTGGAGAAAAAGTAAACATCCATAGCTAAACATTTGCGTACTTGAAATATATTACATATTCAAGCATATTTACATCTACATTTATATGCACAACATAAACAAATATTCACATATAAAACATATTGAGAAATCGTTAAAAGCAAAGGCAAATGCACAAACAAGAGTTTTTTTTAAATAACTAGAAGCATAAGAGCCGCATGGTACGAAAACCCGGCCTTAATGCATATAAGTTTTGCTTGAATGAATTCTCTTATTGGCCTAAATCTTGTTTAAGTGGAAAGTGTCGTCACAGATTAGCCTGTGCTAATCATATCACAGCATATCATCCACAGGTAATTGAACAATTTTTTTGTGGTCCTTATATATACACACACACATTTACTTGAATTTTTATTAAGCTTTGTCCTTATATAAATAATAAAATATATAAGGACCCCATTTCTTTTTCAAGTACCTGTGATATCATCTAATATCACAACAATTTACCTTTCATTACGACTCGCCTCCGCCTCCAAGCACCTCCCACAGGGCGGACGACGCTATGAGCAGGGCAGCCGGTCGACGTGGCGCTCTTCGTTCGTGCTATTAAAAATAAATACACAAATAAATATCAATGCATGTAAACTAGTAATTGAGGCTAAATTAGGCTTTTTATCTCAAGAAAGTAGTGGGGATGGGCTCCTTTAGTCCTTCTAGGACTTATGGTAACATATATTGACAAACGGCATTGATAGTTTTGCTCAGCGATAAATCAGACACAAATAAAATGCAGTTTAGTTGCCTAGCCCGAAAAAAATTACCACGTGGCGTTGCTGTGAATATCAATTAATTCAGAGTAGTACATACGCATATTTTACTGATGTTACTAAATAATAATTTATAAATAATAACATATCAATACATGCCGAATAATATATCGGCACGAACGTTTATTATGATTTAATTAATGAATTTAAATCATGTGTTAAATAATGTGATCAACATACCGTGTTTCGTCTATCCATTGTGTAATGTTTTTAACTTTCCTATGGCCACAAAGCACTTTACGCACACGCATATATTGCATGTAACGCGTGGTTGATTGACGTCGCTATGGGTTACCTACTATCAGAATTCCACGGTTTACTTCACAATCATGTACATGAGTATTTGCAAGCAAACTTGTCTTTCTTAAAGAGACACAGCCGATTTATAAATAGTCTACAGGAGACAGGCGTTCCATACGTTAGGGCTATTAATTGATGTTATTAATTAATAATTACACTATTTTGTTAATATCTTGGTTTGTCTGTACGTCCGTCCGACTGATCGTCCGCACGTCCGCCCGGCTGTGTGGTTAAAGTCTGGTCGCTTAGCGACCGGCAGGCAAAAGGCAAGATAGATAACAACAAGTAAGTGTCTGTATGAGTATAATATATATANAGGGTAAATGCGGATCCTCCGTTTATAATAAGCGTCGTGATTTCTGAAATGATTGAAGATTGTTCTCAATTTTTGGGTCCGTGTATATATTGTCTTTTCACTTTTCGTGTTGCATTGGACAAACGAAACACACACATCAACAATTCGTATTTTGATTTTCAAATAACCAAAACAAGGAAAGCAAAACTAATTTCTTTAGCGTGTTTCCTTGTGCTATTTTTAAACAAAATACGAATCTTATGTCCCTATTCATGTTGCGTTTAAATCTGAAAACACATGTATTACGAAAAACTTTGTTTTAAAATTGAAATGAATTGTATGATGCCGTTTATGCTGTGATAAAGCGCTAAAAAGAGTGGCTTTACTGTCTTGGACGTCCTTGTGTATATCGTTTTTTCGTTTTTCGTTTCGAATTCTACAAAATGTAACACGAAAATCAACACATATTTGTTCGTTTAATTATGTTCAAATAACCAAAACATAAACAAACTACGGAAAACCAAACTGATTTCTTCAAAGCCTTTTTCTTTGTAATAATTATAAGACATAAGACATAACAATAACATTTTTCCCTATACAAACTAACGTTTCAATCTGAATATTTATAACATCAATTTTCTAATAATGAAATGAAGCCTCTGTTCCTGTGTCCCGTTTACGCCTAAACGGAAAACGAAAAAAAATGTCGCAACTGTCGTGGAGGTAAGTTTCATGTGACTCCCTAAAGTTCGAAATGCCCATGCACATCTTTCATCCCTTTCATCATGTCAGCATGACATCGTTCAAGTAAGGTTATTACTTACATAAACTTTAGCGTAATAACGTATCTTCGGATGGAATGGGTGCGGTACAACAGTGTTTTTTTTATTACAATCAGTTTTAATTGAACGCTTTTATTCCCGGCTAATGTTTTAATATAGTCGCTTATAAACGACATAATATCATGACGTAATTACTGTACATTACTTCGTTAAATATTCATTTTTAACTTATTTCCATCAATAAAACTATACCAGTTTTAAATTAAGAAAATCAGAGACCAACAGAAACGTGAAGTGTTGTTATGTTTGCATATTAATATATGCGAACAACATACATCTTGTTAATTAAAACCGAAACAAATGTGCAGCGTAACCCCAAAATCGCACGCACATGTTAAAGGGTTTAAAACGTACAATAATAAAATTATATTCGAAAAACAATCGCCATACTTACTGTGCAGAGTCTATTTAATTCGACCATTTACAATTGTGTAATTTGAGTGCCTCGCGCATGAAGTTTTTACAGAGTACCGTCTTAATAATTGGAACGATACAACTAAGTCTTTCACACGACTTATTAGTTTGTGCATACGTGATTAATTACCCGTAGTTACGACTTATTAAGTCCGGCGACCGTCTTCGTGCCAAAGCAAATATAGCGTTCGCTTACAGAACGGGCGTCGAAGGTTCAAGCCTGATCGCACACGTTATTTAAGTGTGAAACATGAACACATCATACGTTTTATGTTGATAGAACTTTTTAAGTAATTGTACATACGCGACTCTCTAATTCTCACGTACCTACATAAGATACAACAAAGAAATAAAAAAAGGAAAGAAAAACATACTTATTTACATATGAGCACATGATTGATGACCAAATCCCAGCTATATTAAGCTATAAAAGTCCACGTTTTGCAACACTAAATTCGTGTCAGTCGTATCGATTTAATGACTATGTAATTTTAAAAGCGTATGCACATGTGAAGTGTTTTTATGCACTTTGAATAAGTGATTAACCGGTTTTTTGTTTCTGTTTTATTGAGTGCCTCGTGAAAACCTTTACCATAGCGATATAAAAATAATAATAAAAAAGAGAGTTCAGGTTTGATTAATTGAAACCAACAAATAACGTACTATGCATCACCGTATTAACTTACGTAACGAGCAATTTAAACGTTGATGAATAATAATTTAGAATTTCAGAAGAAATGTTACCTGAACATCGACGCAATCAATCATAGCTTTATACAATTACATAAAATTATCCTGTTTGTACAGTCGAACAGTCATTCGTGTACAATTTAAATGTACTCTGTGAAGTAACTTCCCATTGTTAAAGGGACTGTAAACCACGAATGACGAAAAAGAAAAGTTCCAAAATACCGTATTTTTTTACACTTATTAGTTAATATTGATAAAAATATCACGACTGGTATATTTCATTACTTCAAAAAAGTTCATATTTTCAGTATATTCGGTAATAAAATTTCGTGATGTGAAATCGAAAGTACATCGCGAAAATAGGTGATATAACGATATACACACTATAAATAACGCAAGTAGATTTATCATTTTATATATACAATATATAAAATTCACTACGCATGCACAATTTGCATTCCTGGGTTTACCACGTGACGATGATGATAAAATCTACTTGCGTTATTTATAGTTAACTGGTAGTTACCTGGTAGACATACCCAGTTAAAAATAAATAAATACAAAAATAAAGTTAAAATAAAAAAAACTTTTTTCAAGTAATGTTATATACCAGTCGTGATATTTTAATCAATATAAACTAATAATTGTAAAAAAAGAATACGGTAATTTAGAACCTTTCTTTTTTCGTCATTCTTGGTTTACAGTCCCTTTAAGTGCAGATAATTATGCTCATACGACACATCGACAGAATGTTCGGTTCTTCAACACAAACAATACACTCGTCGGTATCTCTGTTTCGCCAAGCAATTACGCGAGCAAGACTATTTATAGTGTATTTGAAATATTTTAAATATCCGTGCATAATTCTTTTGAACGAAGCATTTGGGTTTTATATAAGATAAAGTATACTGATATTTAAGTAGGTTGTACATGTTCATGCAATTAAGCACTTAATCTAGCACTTAAATGATAAGAACATTAAGTAACATATACATTAAGTTTTATATTGTATCACTCAAAGATTGGATTTCACTTTGCAATATAAGATGAATATGGCTGTTGCATCAATTAATATTTAATATTTGTCAAAATTTTAAAATATGCAATCATAAGATCTGTCGAATGAATTACACTTCTAAAATATAAAATATAAACAAAATACTCCTGTACAATGAAGTTAAAAATTAACATAATTAATGATTTGTGGCTACAGTTATGAAGATACACTTTTATAACACGGAACATCACTTAAGGTCGAACGCAACAGCTTACTTTGACGTAAATGTTTTTTTTATATTAAACTATTGATAGAACACTGTATTTCTTACGTAAGTTGCTTGTTTCTACATATATGGAATCAGCAAATTGTATCTCGTCGATCATTAAATCCAGTTAAACAATGTTTAATGATATTTTTATTAATACGGGTAAAAGTCATGCAACCATTTCGTGAACAGACTGCAGCAGCTTAAAAAAAGCCGGACAACCATCAACGTTAACACAATTGTATAACCTAAATTTCTGTTAAAGAATTAAATAACATTAAAACAAATGTTTGTATTCCAGTGTCAGAAAAGCATTAACCTATTGCTTATTTGCTTTTACAGTATTTAAATTATATAAAGACGGTAAGGTAACGTACATTTCGTTTCGTTTTTATTGGAAATACTGGTGCGAGTAACTGACAAATACACTGGTTGAATCAGCATAGTTTTTAAATGGCCGATCAAACTCGAATAATCAACAAAATAAACTGTCCAGAGTCTATTAACTATGCTATCTTTACACGGCTAATTGGCAGCAAGACAGTATTAAGCTTAATATACTGGTATTCCATTCATTTTTTATGAAGCAGAATTTTGTAATTATGTTGCTCTTCTGAATATTAAACAAGTGTGTCATAAAATTGCAGTTAAATCGAGTTTATAATCCCCTTAAATGCTTTTATATTTCAATTACTATGTTATGGGGTTACTTTTTTTTACAGTTCATGATACAACAATGTATTATCGGCTAAGTGTGAGGTTTGTAATGCCTTTTAACCGGTTTAAACCCTCGATGCTTTGTATTGACCGTTCCAATGCGATGGCCCCAACTTTAATCATTTGTATTTCATGTTTTATGCCGTTATATATTTATTGTCTTTTATTGTATTGGCAACTGCCTTATTATTGCCTTAAATAACAACGATGGAGTGTTTATAAGAATGTATTTTGCGCAAATAGTTCTGGTGTTTCATTATTAATATGAATTGAAAATACCTTGGTAATATTTTTATAAATTCTTTTTAGAGTAAAATTGTCCGAAATGTCAAATTTTACATAAGGCGTTTTTGCAAAACATTATAGTCGTTTATATATTTTTTATCGCCTGAAACATATATTCAAATGTTTTGATATATAATATTTCAGTATGACAATTGCTCGATTTTTTTTATCCCACACATCATTTAAGCAGCATCCGACATAGCTATACCGATTTAATATAAATGGGCGTTTTACAATTATTTTTGTGCGTGCATACGATCGAGTCATTTCGCACAACCTCAGACTCTAAATTGTAGTCGACTTGAAAACATCATACATTATCTCAGCTGTTGTAATGGATGTGTTGCAAGTAAGTTTGTATTTTTTTAATTACAGTTCGCAAAGCGAATAATAATAGGTATTACGATAGGACAAAACTGTTATACATGCAAATTTAAACTAATTAATTAAAATGATATATTTGGAAACACATTCGTTTGAGTGTCACTGTTAAAAAGATTTCAAGCTTGAATGATAGAAAAAAAACACAGAATTAAAAACTTGAGTGCTTTACGAAAACACCTAATCATTTATAGCAACACGGTAAATGAAAGAAATTTAGCTTATTTAAGTCAATAAGGTCTTCATCGGAAGTTGTTTCTAAAGTTGTAATAAATAAGTACATAATATTACACTTCACATATGATTTTTCAGCATAATTCAATACGCTACCCCAAATAAAATGTAATATTTAAGGATAATTATTTTCTTTCAAGGTAAAACCGTGAATTATTTGTCTAAAAAAAGCGAGAACAGAAATATTTTCACGAGCGTTGGCGCAAGTGATAATGTTTATTTGTTCTCATTTTACTGGGACAACAATTCAAGGTATGACAACGAAAGCAAAACACAAATATTTGTATTATGCTTCCTTACCGCAAAAACGTCACACGGATAATGAAGCGTTAGCCGACAATTGTTTTCATTTATACCTTGCATTAAATATTATTCGTGATAAATTAAAATTATTATAGACTTTTGCCCACATTTGTATTATTTATATTTTGAATACTAGTATACACAAAAGAAATGTAATTAGGCATTTACACAAGTTAAAAAAGGAACACACGATCGTTTTCGTTGTATAGACATTCGGACACGCTATTAAGCATGTCCAATTTTTGAATTAACACAGGTTACAGGCCTCTACAGGCGTCTCCACCTCGAACCCAGACGTATAGTAGACACGCTTGTACGGTATACAGACTAATAGATCAACACCATGTGGGGCTTTAAAACCAGTCTCGTTAACAGGGTTGTTAATCAAACAATAAATCACACTCTATTATTTTAATTTTAATATGTGCACACTGCTTTATAATAGATGGTTCTCTATCAATCAACACAAGAAATTTAATATCTCTGCACTTTAACTTCGCAATTAAGGATTTACCATATACATGACAGGTGCATCATTTAAATGATAACTAGTAATTGACATTTATGATCTTTTACGTGAATTCGAGTATTTTGATCCACGAGCTTTTATTAGAAACTATGTTATCATCAATTTGGTGAGGATTACGAATAATTAATTAATGACTTATGAACAAGGAATGTACGATACATCTACTTAAGTAAAAAACCATGACTACAGATTTTGACCACTGATGCAAATCTATACGGATATCGGGATATTATTCGGATAACACATACGAATTCCCGGATACGAATTGTGGGATCCGTTAATTAAGATGGAATTCGTATTATATGATCTATTGAATTATTCTGGGATGATGTGAGCTCGGCATCCTTTAAAACCTCGCAAACTTTGCATTCACATTTCCAAGGCGTTGACCCCAGCTTTAAGAACTTTAGTGTTTCAATTTTGTTTAGTATTTATAGTCTTGGATTGAATATGCAATTACTAGTTTACATTTAATAAAACTACAAATGTCCCAGAGACCAATATTGCCGAAGAACAAACTGAAAAGACAAATACGTATTTGCACATTTACAATTAACATGTTGAGAATTATAACTGATATTGATGACAAGAGGACAATCCTTTTTAATATCGAAGTATTGCTTGGACAAAAGAAACAGTTCAGGGTGGTATCGAATACTTTTTGGATCTTTTCCAAGTGCTGCAACTAGACATACATATGTGAGATAATAAACACATTGTTGTTCAAATTATTGTGGTATTTATTATTCAGATGTCTATCAATATTGGTGTTTTTATTTGTTATTCAGTAATAAGATGCTAAACAACACCGTCATAGTAAACTTATCCTGTATAATAAATGTGTTTGTATTTTTAATGTGTATCCTTGAATAAAATATTACATTGTTCGAAGTTATACAAGTTTGTGTCTTGAATTGCAGACACTGTATTGCATTATATTGAATTCAAACACTTTGATTGATGCCTTAAAATTTATAATGCCATCAAATACTTGTGTCGTATTTAAAAGTCAGTGTCATCTTGACAGGTTACACGTCGTAGTGGCGCGCTGTTAGTTTATTGTTTTGATTGTTAGGCGCAGTGCGCTCATATGGTTTTATTCAGGGTCTATATTTACCAAAATTGCATCAGACTTAATAATTCAGAAAATGGTTGTGTCATTATGATACTTTACGAATAAATTAAGTACTAATTATAATGAGTTCAGTTTATGTTTTGGTTCCGAGATTGCCTATTGTATTTATAAATCGTTAATTGTGCGAAATATCAAAAAAATAAATAACATTGAGTTGCATTTGACAAACGAAACACACACATCAACTATTCGTATTTTGATTTTCAGATAACCAAAACAAGGCAAGCCAAACTGATTTCTTTAGCGTGTTTCCTTGTGCTATTTTAAAACTAAATACGAATCTTATGTCCCTATTCATGTTTCGTTTAAATCTGAACACACATGTATTACGTAAAACTATGTTTGGAATTTGAAATGAATTGTATGCTGCCGTTTATGCTGTGATAAAACGCTGAATGAAAGAGTGGCTTTACCGTCTTTGATGTCCTTGTATATATCGTTTTTTCGTTTTTCGTTTCGAATGTGACAAAATGAAACACGAAAATCAACACATATTTGTTCGTATAATGATTTTCAAATAACCAAAACATAAACAAACTACGGAAAACCAAACTGATTTCCTCAAAGCGTTTTTCTTTGTAATTATTATAAGACATAACACATAGCAATAACATTTTTCCCTGTTCAAACTTACGTTTCAATCTGAATATTTATAACATCAATTTTCTAATAATGAAATGAAGCCTCTGTTCCTGTGTCCCGTTTACGCCTAAACGGGAAACGAAAAAAAAATGTCGCAACTGTCGTGGAGGTAAGTTTCGTGTGACTCCCTAAAGTTCGAAATGCCCCGCACATCTTTCATCCCTTACATCATGTCAGCATGACATCGTTCACTTAAAGTTATTACTTACATTAACTATAGCGTAATAACGTATCTTCGGATGGAATGGGTGCGGTACAACAATGTTTTTATTACAATCAGTTTTACATTTTTAATTGAACGCTTTTATTCCCGGCTAATGTTTTAACATAGTCGCTTATAAACGACGTAATATTATGACGTAATTACTGTACATTACTTCGTTAAATATTCATTTTTAACTTATTTCCATCAATAAAACTATACCAGTTTTAAATTAGGAAAATCAGAGACCAACAGAAACGTGAAGTGTTGCTATGTTTGCATATTAATATATGCGAACAAAATACATCTTGTTAATTAAAACCGAAACAAATATGCAGCGTAACCCCAAAATCGCACGCACATTTTCAAGGGTTTAAAACGTACAATCATAAGATTATATTCGAAAAACAATCGCCATACTTACTGTGCAGAGTCTCTTCTATTCGACCATTTAAATCGTCGTGTATTTTGAGTGCCTCGCGCATGAAGATAATACAGAGTACTGTCTTAATAATTGGAACGATACAACTAAGTCTTCCACACGACTTATTAGGTTGTGCATACGTGATTAATTACTCGTAGTTACGACTTATTAAGTCCGGCGACCGTCTTCGTGCTATAGCAAATATAGCGTTCGCTTACAGAAGGTTCAAGCCTCATCGCACACGTTATTTAAGTGTGAAACATGAACACATCATATGTTTTATGTTGATAGAACTTTTGAAGTAATCGTACATAAGCGACAATCTAATTCACGGGTGACCTACATTACATTTTATTTCTGTTTTATTGAGTGCCTCATGAAAACCTTTTACATAGCGATACAAAAATAATAATTAAAAAGAGAGTTCAGGTTTGATTAATTGAGACAAACAAATAACGTACTATGCATCACCGTATTAACTAACGTTACGAGCAATTTAAACGTTGATGAATAACAAACTAGAATTTCAGAAGAAATGTTACCTGAACATCGACGTAATCAATCATAGCGTATACAATTACATATTCTGTTGTACAGTCGAAAAGTCATTCATGAACAATTTAAATGTACTCTATTAAGTAACTTCCCGCTGTCAAGTGCAGATAATTATGCTCATACTACATATCGACAGAATGTTCGGTTCTTCAACACAAACAATACACTCGTCGGTATCTCTGTTTCGCAAAGCAATTACGCGAGCAAGATTATTTATAGCATATTTGAAATATGTTAAATACCCGTAAATAATTCTTTTGAACGAAGAATTTGGGTTTTATATAAGATAAAGTGTACTGATATTTAAGTTGGTTTTACATGTTCATGCAATTAAGCACTAAATCTGACACTTAAATGATAAGAACATTAAGTAACATATACATTAAGTTTTATCTTGTATCACTGAAAGATTGGATGCAATCCATCAAGAGAATGTGAACTTTTCGAAGCAAGTCGAAATACAAATTTAAACTTACAAAATTTATTTTTCACTGTGCAATATAAGATGAATATGGCTGTTGCATCAATTAATATTTAATATTTGTCAAAATTTTTAAATATGCTATCATAAGATCTGTCGAATGACAGATTACACTACTAAAATATAAAATATAAACAAAATACTCCTGTGCAATGAAGTTGAAAATTAACATAATTAATGATTTGTGGCTACAGTTATGACGATATACTTTTATTACACGGAACATCACTGAAGGACGAACGCAACAGCTTACTGTGATGCAAATGGGGTTTACAATTAACTATTTGATAGGACATTGTATTTATTACTTAAATTGCTTGTTTCTACATATATGGAATCAGAAAATTGCATCATGTCGATCATAAAATCCAGTTTAACAGTGTTTAATGATATTTTCATTAATATTGGTTATAGTCGTGCAACCATTTCGTGAACAGATTTCAGCAGCTTAAAAAACGACAACCACCAACATTAACAAAATTGTATTACCTAAAGTTCATTTAATGAAATGAATAACCATAACACACATATGTTTGTATCCCAGTTTTAGAAAATCATTAACCTATTGCTTACTTGCTTTGACAATTTTTAAATCATGTCAAGACGGTGAGTTAACCTACTGCTCGTTTCGTTTATATGGGAAATACTGATGCGAGTAACTGACAAATGTACAAATGGCCTTTCAAACTCGAATAATCAACAAAATTAACCGACTTTCTTGACACGGCTAATGAGTGCAAGCATAATAAATAAAGGCTAATTAGTTCATTATTTGTATTTTCTGGTTCTGCTTTGAGCTTGTAATCATTTCTGTTGTTTTAGTCTTGCTATGCAGTCAGGAATTTTAGTCCTTGATTGACGGCTTATGAGATTTTTATCAATGATCAAGAATCTTTATCAAATGACGTTAAGTTATGAAATCTTGACAGCAAAACGTGATTTACCTTAAACGATACTCACTTCATTTTTTGTGAAGCAGAAATTTGTAAATATGTTGCTCTGCTGAATACAAAACAATTGTGTAATACAATTGCTGTTAAATCGAGTTGATATTCTCCTTTATTGCTCTTACATTTCAATTACTATGTTATGAGGTTACTTTTCATTTACACTTCATGATAAAACAAATGTAGTATATGTTATAGTATGCCTTTCAACCGGTTTAAACCCTCCATGCTTTGTATTGACCGTTCCAATGCGATGGCCCCAACTTTGATCATTTGAATTTCATGTTTGATGTCGTTTTAAATTTATTGTCCTTTATTGAATAGGCCACTAGCCTTAAATAACAACGATGGAGTGTTTATAAGAATGTATATTGCACAAATATTTATGGTGTTTCATTATTACAATAAATTGAAAATTCCTTAGTAATGTTTTTGTAAATTCTTTAAAGAGCAAAATTTTCCGAAATGTTAAAATTAACATAAAGCCTTTTTGCAAAACACTATACTCGTTTATATATTTTTGTTTATCCCCCGCAATATATTTAAATGTTTTGATATAGAATATTTCAGCATGACAATTGCTTTAAAAAAACACATACCATTTAAGCAAAATCAAAGTACTGAAAGTACTGGTGGTGCGATTTTGCTGGATTTTTTTATAACCATGCACTACACATTGACAACTTAAAATTGCTTTATTTTAATAAAATGTGCATTAAATATATTCTAATGATTCATCAGAGGTACCAACACAATTCTGCAACAGCAAAAATATTTGCGGAAAGGAGTGGGTGGGGGTGGCTTTTTATCTGCAATATGGGCAAAAAGTATACTACTTTAGTGGAATGTGACCACTATTCGACCCCAAAACCGTCAAATTGAGGTCATAAAAATGATAAGACTTTAAGGCGTTTTCTTGCTATTTAAAAAAGGCCGTAAAACGGATCCGATCCAAAACCAAACGGACCCGATCCCCAAAACGGGTTTTCCCAATCAGCAATTATAACTTTTTTCAATTTTAGAAGAAATAAAGTATTTAAAAAAAATATCGTTCGTTGGTATCTTTTTTTCACCAGCATAAAAATCTCCCCTTCTGAAATGCTCATCAATAAATCCAGTTCAATCCAGTTTTGCCCGCCTTCACGGTGTTTACACACTCGTTGTGCGACAAACACCCTTGGATTGTAACAGTTTGACGTCATCAGCTTACAGCGCGCGTTCCATCCATGGCAACGTCTTTTCACTATGGCATAAGCACCCGAGTTACACGCAGTCCTCATGGAAGATTTAACAGCGACGAGTACTTTGTCCCCATGGCACGTGTTTAATTGGTCACGTGATAATGTTTGTGCGCATTAATACTAATACCAGGCAATCGGAGCTATTTTGTTTGCGAATGCAGAATCTGGATGCAAAGTTAGGTTAATTGCAGTAACGGACTTAATTCTGAAACTGATTCTGCGGTATACGTATATTATGTTAACTATGGGGCGACTTGCAGAAGCCAATCGCCCCAAAAAAGGAACACATGATCTTTTTCTTTGTATAGGCACTCGGTCACGCTATTGAGAATGTCCAATGATTGAATTAACACAGGTTACAGGCCTCTACAGGCGTCTCCACCTCGAACCCAGACGTATAGTAAACACGCTTGTTCGGTATACAGACTAATTGATCAACAACATGTGGGCTTTCAAACCACAGTCTCGTTAACAGGGTTATTCAAACAATATGCCACACTCTATTATTTTAATTAAGTGTACACGGCTTTATAATTGATGGTTCTCTATCAATCAACACAAGAAATTTAAAATCTCTGCACTTTAACTTCGCATTTAAGGATTCACCATATACCAGACAGGTGCATGATTTAAATGCTTACTAGTAATTGAAATTTATGATCCTTTATTTCAATTTACAATCGTAAAGCCATACAGGCGCACACTGTCATATTGCACGCAACACAAAACTGTTATTTGGAATGAATGTGAAAGCATTTATTTGACTGAAAATATTTCTGTTTTATTCCAACAGATGCTTATGTTTAAAAAAAATATATGCTTATCTACATTAAGAGCCATCACATGGAGTTACGAAAACGCTAAGTCTATACCGGTGATTTACTTTTGAATTGGTGTAATTTGATCCATGAGCTTTTATTAAAAACTATGTCATCACCCATTTGGAATGATTAATTAATGACGTTTGATCAAAGAATGTACGAAACATCTACTGGAGTGAGAAACTTTGACTCCAGATTTTTACAGATAATGCAAATCTATACGGATATCAGGATATCATTCGGATAACACAAACGAATGTCCGGATACGAATTTTGGGATCCGTTGATGGACGTTATTAATATGAAATTCGTATTATATTATCTATTGAATCATTCTGGGCTGATGTAGGTTGGGCATCCTTTAACAACCTCGCAAGTTTTGCATTCACCTTTTTAAGGCAGTGACCCAAGCTTTTTGATCTTTATTTTTTAAATGTTGTGTGGTATTTATAGTATTGGATTGAATCTGCAATAAATCATTTAATTTTTAAAAACTACTAGCGGACATTAACGCGAATTGTTTCTGGATTTTGTTTATTCCTATTTCTACAAATGTCCCAGAGACCGATGATTCCAAAGAACGGAATGATAAAAAAACACCGTATTTGCAAATAGACAATGAAGATATTGAGGATCAAAAGTGATATTGATGCAACAGGACAATCCTTTTTGATATCAAATTGTTGCTTGGACTAAAGAAACGGTTCACGGGAGTATCGAATTATTTTATATTTAAAATGTATATAAAAATTAATGTGTTCTTCATACATTAGATGCTAAACACCGCCGTCATAGTCCTGTATAATACATGTGTTTGCATTTTAAATGTGTATGCCTGCTATATTACATTTCTCAAAGTTATGTTAGCTAAACTAGTTTGCCATGCATTATATTACATTCAAACACTTTGATTGTTGCCTTAAACTTTATCATGCCACACATATTTACGTCGTATTTAAAAGTCAGTGTCACCTTGACAGTTTACACGTCTTAGTGACGCGCTGTTAGTTTATTGTACTGATTTTTACTATTTTAGGCGCAGTGCGTTCATACTGTTTTATTCAAGGTGTATATTCACCAACAATTCATCAGACTTAATAATTCAGAAAATGGTTGCGTCTGAATGATACTTTACTAATACATTAAGTAATAATTAAAATGAGTACAGTTTATGTTCTGGTTCCGAGATTGCCTATTGTTTTAATAAATCATGAATTGTCCGAAATTTCAAACATATTTTTACATTGAATTTTTGATCGATTTATCTTAAGTTAAATCCTTCGTTGATCTTATTTACCACTTTATTCTGAATAATCATAAACATCTAACATATGGATAGACAGATAGTACATAACAGATGGTAGATATTTATGCATACTGTAAAAAGATTAAGCTGTCTTGGCTGAGAAAATTGTATTCATGTAGCGAAAGTAAATGTATTATTCTTATACGATCTATGATAGATGTCGGTAAACTTTTTAATACCGGAATACAGTATACTGTAAAGATTAAGAATTCTTTAAAAAAATCAATTTTGGAGTGAAGTATTATCCTGTTACGAACAGCTTTTAGAATCTGTAGACATGCATGATGTAGATAATATTCTTAATATGCCTTTGTTTTATAATGAAAACTTTATGACGGGTAATGAACCATTCTTTTTGAAAATATTGTACGACAGAGGTATACGATTTGTGAGGGATATAGCCATCGATTCTAAATCCTTTTTGAATAAAACACAAATAGAAATGATCACTGGAAAAGCCATAAATTTTATCCTCTATGAAGGACTAGTAAAATCAATAAAAACACTGTTCAATAAATTAAATCTAAATTTTAATAAAAACGATGTGCAAATAGCTGGTCCATCTCTGTCATGCTATGCAAAATTCATTGTGTGCCATGATAGCAAAGACAAGTCGATCTATAAAAAACTTATTAAACGTGATGTTGAGCCTATATGTAAAAGCAAATGGACCGACTTTGTCATTGCCGACGAAGAATGGAAACATATTTTTAGAACAGTATTCAGCATAACAAGGGACAGTTACATACAATGGTTTCAAGTTAGAATTATTTATAATATTCTAGGTACAAACTCTTTAATGTTCAAAATGAAATTGTTAAAACATAGCATCTGTACTTTTTGTAAACAATGCGAAGAAACTCTTATGCACCTCTTTTGGAACTGCCAAAAAGTAAAGAGCTTAATTGAAAAAATAAACGAAACATTGTTCACCAAAATGCTTTCAAATTGTTTATCGGAAATAGACTGCAAAATATTTATGTTAGGTAGTACCAAACCAGAAAAACTAAGTCTTAACATGTTATGCCTTGAAGTGAAAAGATACATTTTTAAATGTAGAAAAGATAATTGTATTCCAAATTACGACGGTCTTTTACACAGTTTAGCTTTCTCCTACAAAGTATATAATTCTTTTAACATATCAGAAATAGAAGCAACATCGTGGTCACTGATAAGAAATTTATGTGGACCAAATTTACTTAGATAGACAAGAGAGCAAAATGTTAGTTTTTTTAATGCAATACATATTATAAATATTATTTATTCCAATTCAGGTCGATGTATTTCTAACTTTTTAAGAGAAACTCACCGTATGCAGCACTCTCTCTTATTTTTGTTCATTTTCTATTTATTCTATTTCAATGTATAAACGTGTTTGTGTATATACTCTTTACAGTACAAAAAACATGTTTTTTACACTATATCGTATAACTTCGTA
>VMBQ01002744.1:25122-48186 GCA_007657795.1 Dreissena rostriformis
ACGAAATTATTACGATTCAAAATGTGGTGGAAAGTTTTCCTTCTTTGTCTATATTGATGCGCAAGGAATTTGGTGCGCAACATTCAAGCCCCGATATCAGACAGTTAATATCAACGGATTGCAATAATATTTACATACCTGTGTAGATAATTCATTTCTCGATAATGTTCCGTAAGAATTATGTAATGACACTTTCAATTTTGCACGCCTAGGCAATTTAAATCAACACACTATTCACAATTTCCATTGTTCTCGCTGTTCCCGTTGTAAACCGCAGGTAGATTTTAATCGATAACGCAGCCAATTACACCGTAATGCCTTCTTCTGATTGGTTGATATTTAAATATTTCATAACATGGCGAGAGGTCAGTGATTGTATTGCGATTTAAGAAGAAGTTTAACTGAAACAAATTATGCCTTTTAACATCAATTCCACGATATTTGAGGTAAAAATGGACTTCTAAACTAAAACTTTATGAGTTGGTAATGTTATTTTGCAATTTTAAGCATATTGATGAAAATTTTAACTTTCTGATATCCACCACATAAAAGGTCGTTCGCCCAAAAGACGTTCCAAAGAATTTAGCCCGTATAAAAAGTATCTCTAAATTCTTGGCAACGTCTTATAAATAAGACTACAGTATAGTAATGATAAAGGTCAAGGTAAAAAAAACAATCAAAAGCAAGAAATATCTTGCGTTAAGGTTATATTGATCCTAAGGGCTTCACTACTGGATGTTATGTAGTGATTTCATTTTTACAAAAATGTAGGTAATTTTAAGTATATATTCACCGTGAATAATGCGATAATATACTACCCCATATATTTTCACCAATGAGAATAACCTAAATATACGGTACTTTTCGTTAACTTAATTGATTCCTAAATTGTATAGAATTTTTTTAAATCACTTTGTCCGACAATAAAAGCTGCAGTAAATGAATAGAAGTCCAACAAGTATATTAAGATCGAGTTAAGTTCAACAATATCAAATACGTATCATTCATATTTAAAAATATTGTATTGATGATATGCGTAATGAATTACGTTAGTAAATTGCGACATATTGCACCACTTCGGTCAACACACTTGTTTAAAATGTTTTTTGATTGAAAAGCGTAATGAAAAAGTTATTACAAAGGTGCAATTATAATAAAGTCTAAATAATTAGCTAGAAACTTGTTCTAAATTCCCCCGTTTAATTAAATTATAAGGTTAAGGTTGTGTTACGCTTATACATGGGATTGTATCAACACAGTAGCGGGCTGTTTTTAGAACGAAACTATTTTGGAGGGTTGTTTTACATGGCCTCTAGAATTAATGAATTGGTTGGGAAGTTAGTTACAACGTGCAATAACTGTTTACACAGCGATACTTTTCACAATAAACAATGGAAACAATTAATTAGCAGACCAGAAGCACAGATAATAATTACGGAATACCGTTAGGGCCATCGTGGTTACACATTGAAATCCAGAGGGCGACGATGCGATAGTGCGATAGTATGATGGCGACAATGCGAAAGTACGATGGCGACAATGCGATAGTACGATGGCGACAATGCGACAGTACGATGACGACAATGCGACAGTGCGACAATACGATGGCGACAGTGCGGTAATACGATGACGACAGTACGACAACGCGATAGTACGATGGTGACAATGCGATAGTCATATTGTACTGTCGCCATCGTACCATCGCATTGTCGCCATCCTACTATCGCGTTATCGTACTGTCGTCATCGTATTATCGCATTGTCGCCATCGTACTATCGCACTGTCGCCATCGTATTGTCGCATTGTCGTCATCATACTGTCGCATTGTTGTCGTTTATCGCCTTCCGGTACACATGCGCACATCGTATTTTTTCCTAAATGGAGCCACTTTTAAAAATACTCTACAGTTCGACATACCTTACATAAATACCCATTCTATAACTTAATAAGAATTTGATTTCATTATATCTGTAACCTCTTTCAAAGTACATGTACATCTTTATAAAGTCATCTATTTTGTTTCTGCAATAAGAATACTTTGTGTACCGGAAGGTTACAGTCGAAAATGCGATAGTACGATGGCGACAATGCGATAGTGCGATAATACGATGACGACAGTGCGACAATACGATGGTGACAGTGCGAAAGTACGATGACGACAATGCGGCAATGCTACGGTACGATGACGACAATGAGACATTGCGACAATACGATGGCGACAGTGCGACAGTACGATGGCGACAATGCGATAACATGATGGCGACAGTACGATTACTATCGCATTGTCGCCATCGTACTGTCGCATTGTCGCCATCGTACAATCGCAATGTCGCCATCGTACTATCGCATTATCGCCATCGAACTATCGCACTATCGCATTGCCGCCCTCTGGATTTTGAAGTGTGACTACGATGGCCCTAACGGTATTCCGTTAATAATGGTACGTGGTAACCTACTTCCCAGCCTGAGATTACAACATTGACATCGAAAGGAATAGAGCGTGTCGTTATTGTAGGCTCTAAGTTCTTTCTTTGCATGATTGTAAAACTCTGATCAAAATTGAAAATACGTACAATCATTAATGAATGTGTTCACTTGTATAATACATGTCGATTTATATGATTATATGTCTTTTTTAAACTGCTAATTGAAACAAGTATGTACATGTTAATCTCCAAACGTGTGCAAGTGTTATTGACAAAAATCTGACAATTATTGTAAGTGTTCATTCCCTAAAATACTAAAACAATACAATTTGCGAAATTATGTTGGCATGCAATTTTCCTGCTACATATAATTATCGCACAACATCTATGTCAAGCCCCATTTCAAACAGCTTCGTAAAATTGTTTTACAAATTTCAAACGTTATATTTAGTTTTGACATTTTTTGATGATTTACTGATTCTTTAAGCACAACTAAATACATTTACTAAGTTTATGAATGTTGTAAACATATTATCAACAGACTCAACATTTGTTCCCATTAGATAATTACGTCAACAAACTGTCTGGCGTGGCGAACTAAACGCCTTATCGTAAACAGAACATATCAACTACTAATATTCGAAATGTATAGTGTACAAATGTGTTCATCCCACGGCGCGTTATGTATTGACTGTCCAGAAAAGGGTACACGATTTAAAAACTGAAAGGTACCATATGATTTCGAAAACAAATAAGCATTTTTAAATGAGAATTGATTAATACAATAATTAGTGACCCAGTAATGCTGCGTGTACACTATGTTCCCGGCGACCACGGCAATCACGTTTCGGGCCACCGTGGAGTAAACGGGTTGAACGTGAGGCAACGTAGGGGAACGGCATATCCAAACGTGACACAGCGGGGTTGCCGTGGTTGCCGTGCAAAAATGTTAAACTGTCAAAAAAATTGCCACGGCAGCCACTGCGGAAATGAGAACGTGATAGAACTTTTTAAATGTAACAAAACTTTACAGTACGTAGCAAGCCGTAACCGAAGCAGAAAAGGGTCCGTACTCTGACGGGAATCATTTTCATTCCCCGACATGTTAAGTTTCTATCAAGTTTTTTTACGTTTTTCTACGTTTTGTCACGATTACCACGGCAAGCTAGGATAATTGACAGCCGTTTTGATACGTGTTTAGTCCGACCCGTTACGGTGTGTTGCGTTTTGCAGGAAGATGCGTTACGGCCAGTTGAGTTGTTGTACGGTCTGATACGATTCGCGCGGTCTAAAGATGAGTATATAAAAGCCGTGCTATTCATGAAACTTTCATTTCAATCTGAACACTCGATCAGTATAATGCCACCAAGAAAGCGCCGAACAAAGGCGCCCCGTGCTGCAAAGGACGCCAAGTTGAGGAGCAACCTAAAAGTCCATGCCTACCAACGCATGATCAAGAAGAACCCACTGCTCCTGTTGATCCGCCCCCAGCAAATAAGCAGGCAAACACAAAATCATCCTTGTCGTTCACATCCATGTCACTGGAATTATTTTGTTATAATAAATACTGTTGCTTGAGAGTTTTCTTTTATACCGGGAGCACAATCGTGCCCGAAACCTCTCGGATGTCCACGTTTGATTCGCACGGTACCTTGACAGAACGTGGCAAATAAATGACAAACGTGTACAATGTATCACACCTGCATGACAAACGCAAACAACGTGCAGGAACATAACAGAACGCTTCGTACCTTGAAGCAACATTATACATCCATGGCAGTCCGTGGATGAAAACTTTGCGCACCGTGTCGAAGGGCCGCGTTTTCGCTCCGACGGCACGTCACGGATACCTTGATAAACCGTGAGGAAACCTAGCACAACCTAGCAAACCTTGGACTAAAGGTAAAAAATTGCAACAGTCACACGGCGCGATACGTTTCGGACAAACGGGACTGCCGTGGCTGCCGGGAACATAATGTAAACGCAGCATCAGTACATTGTTAATTTGACTGGCGAATTCCAACCTGTGTCATGACTGCATTCATGTTTTACAACTTTTATGGTAAGTGTAGGCTAAATATGGAGTATCTATAAGTTATAACATCATGTTCTGAAAAGGAAGCCTTCACCAAACGAAGATTTCTCAAACCACACATTTTAAAATGGCCGTTGTTAGACTCATTGGTGTCTTTCTCTTGGTGCTGCCATGCATTCGAACAGGTATGCATTTATTCAAATATATTTATATATTAATTAACATTTTATTTAAAGAGAAACATTTTATGAAATTGCATTGACAAAACACATTACTGTAATAAATTTGGGTAACATTTCATAAAATATACTTTAGAAACTCATGTTATCAGCAAGATTTTAGAAAGAAACAAATTGAATTTGGTGTACAAAGACAGTACTAATGAAACTCCGGAAATATTATGATAAGATTCATTCCTATAAATGTCAGCTAGTATTATACAATAAAGGAAATACAAACAAAACAGTATTCAAAGATTGAAGCTGGGGTCAAGCAAGAAGAAGAATAAACATTTGCCTTTGTTAAATAACAATGCATTCAGCCAGCAGTTTCAAAGCCAGAATATTACATTTTACTTCAATAATGGAATTATTCTTGAACAAATACGGTTATTTGTATAAATAGAGATCTATCCCCAACACAATTTAATAGTCTTCATCAAACATGAAAAAATACCCCAATTTTAGGGAAAATTGCTTCGTTGATTTAATAAGTTACGGTCCTTCCCTTTGTAAAAAAACACTAAAGCTTAACTAATAACATCATCATAACATGTGCGGTTGGCTTCAGAGTTTTACCGATTTTGCTACTATGGATCGTGGGCGTCCAATAACGCCCCTCACGCACTCCGCCCTGAGGACATCAACCCCAACCTGTGCTCGCACCTGTCTTACGCATTCCTGGACCTGGACGCAACTGCAACCAGGATTGTCCCAACCTCGTCGCCACCCCATCCAGAGTCCCTGTAAGAAATGGTTTATATTAGTATATAATATATCCAATGTCATACATATAATATATGAAATGACTTACTATTCTTGTGTGCAACGAGTTACTTTAAGCAGGAAACGTTTTTAATGGCGAATTCATTGCATTCGACTTGATTGCTATGAATATTAATCTAGCACGTACATCTGCCCGTGTGTCTATCCGTCAGTCCGTCCTTTCGCAAAACTGTATTATGCAATTTCTTGAAAAGTACCAAAGGCATTTTGATAAAAATTGGAATACTTATAAAGGCAATGTGTGGATTATATGTTTCGACAGAAGTCAAATGTCAGATCAATACTACTCAAAATATTTATACAAACAAGTAACATTGTAATTCCTCAAAACATTCATAAGATATTGATCATGACTCTTCTTACACTTATTCAGCTATAGGTTTTTGTATGTCTGTCAATCCTTTCCTCTCTGTATCCGTCGGTCTCCGTGAACGTCCACAAAAAACATATCATCATGAAACATGGTATACGCATTTAGCTAGATGCTTCGTGTATGCGTGTCTTTCTATAATAATAAAAAAAAACATATAACTGGATCCTGATTTTTTGGAGATGTCTAAAAGTATTCTTGGACAAAACGTGCTATACTTATAAATGGTCATACGGAAATTTCGCAAAACATTTCGTTTTTCACAGCAGGTCAAACGTCAGTTCATTGTTACTACGAATAGAGCTAACCTTGTGTAATTACACAACATTTACATTACATATTATAATGAAATCTGTTATTCAAATTTCACTATATATTTGCATTTTTTCTTTCTGTCAATCCCTTCCTCTGAAGACCCATCCGCTCGTCTGCCATACGCAAAAGAAACGAAATAACTCGAAATTGCAGGTGACTGTTACTTTAAAAAAACGAAATAATTTCTCGAAAAGCACATTAGGTTGTAATCATGAAACTTGGTATACACATGCATAGCACTGTGACGGTAATGTGAACAACGCTTTCACGAGAGCTCCATCGTCTGGTATGTTTTGAAAACAAATCTTAATAAAGCCGTTCAAAAAAGAAAATTGGATTTCATGATGAAACATTACAAGTAAACATATAAATGGCAATTTGAAGGTAATTCTTTTTATTTTTTGATAGAGGTTCCCAATCGACCTCAATTGGACTCTTTTATTTCGTGTAATAATGGCAAAGCCTTGTTTTCATAATTAAATACGCATTCAAGTAAAGTCAAACACGGAGATCGCCTGAAAGCAGTGTATTTAAGAACAAGGATGAAACAATTATCTAAAATAGATTTGGTCTTGAATCGGGAAACATTCCGGGAAAATGTGCAGTGAGTGGTCAGCTCAAATAGGATTATGACAAAGATATACCAATTATGTGCAGTTAATTCAATTTAATCTGTTTTATTTGAGACACTAGTATGTTATCAAGTCAGTTATTAAGTTAATTTCCATTTTGATAGTACTCATGTATATAAATGTTGTTGTTGTTATTGTTGTATACACTCATTTAGTGATAAATCTATAGCATTGTGTATAGCACGTGATTGAAAATGTATTATATATGCCGGTCAACAGGTTCTGTCCAACTGTAATAGAACAATTCGTACATAGACAGAACGGTTAAAGGGGCAAACATAAACAACGGTCTGTCAACTTTATAATCCACTATGAATCCTGATACTTCCCTTATGATCTATATTTGTTGAAACGAGTATTGATCGTCTCTGACCAGGATGACACAGTTCAACAACCTCAAGAAGAGGAATAGAAGTCTGAAAACCATCGCTTCGGTGGGAGGCTGGGCTATGGGAACTGCGGCCTTCATCAAGCTGGTGTCCTCGCAGAACTCAATGGACCAGTTTGCTAGAAACGCTGTTACGTGAGCATGCGTCTATTGTATTCAAAGTTCATAAGATATCGATGTCCCAAGTTGCCAAACAACCTGTAGTCTAATTAATTATTAATTCTAAATAAACGTACACCAATACGTCGTTTTCAAGACACGCTGTTACTGCAGCGAAATTCTCTTGCATTTTAAGTTTCAAATATACCAACGTCCCAATTTGCAAGGAAGTCTTTTTTGTAAGCAAACTTCTGTTATTTGCATTTAAACCTTTGTTCACGTGTTTGTGTTACACAAAGATTGCTGTTGTAGCATTTGTTGTCTTCAAATGACACGATTTCTCATTGACCTGGTATTGCTGGATACACACGAGAATGCTCATGGTTTAGATCATTATGAGCTACGATAGACGTTCACGCAGAAATAATGTTTGTTCTTGTGAATTGAAACCTTTTTAAAAACATTTATGTTCGTTGTTTTACATAATATAAATGTTGCATTGAAAAAGGATCAGGTTAAATTTATACTTTGTCATTTGACAATAATGCTTTGTCATTAGACAGAAATCGTGTAAATTAAAAACACAATGTACTTTTACCATTTTGTAAAGTAGCATAAAATGCATTTATATGTGCAAAAATAGAACATTGTTTTTCTATCAGGTTCCTGCGCTCACATCACTTCGATGGCCTTGATCTTGACTGGGAATACCCTGCTGTTGAGTATAGGGGCGGAAAACCTGAAGAGAAGCAATTGTTTGTCCAACTTCTCAAGGTATGAGATGCGTGAGAATACAGACTGACCCGATGAGTTTGTATGTCAAGGTGTAGTTCAGCCTCATTTCTATATATCGTTTGATAATTCATTACCTTTCACACGCACTCACAAATAAATAATAAATACATCATTAGTTTGTAGATAATTGTTTAACAGCTGAATACGTAATACCCACGTGTGATGATTGGATAATATTTCAAACTTATTTAAACATAATGTGTGGAAATGTCTTTTTTGCTTTCACTACAAATATTGTAAAATAAATATATATTGTTTTAAACGTAATCTTTTTAAATGAAATGTTAAACCATATTTAGATATGTCAATGTCAGCTCTTGCAATATTAGACTGTGCGTGAGGCGTTCGAAAGCGATCCGGAAGTACAGAAAGGTCGAGACCGACTCCTTCTTACATGTGCAGTGGGTGTCAGCGAGGACACCGTGGCGACAGCCTATAACGTAACGGGAATTTCACAGTAAGATATCGTAAAATGACGTCATTCGACAGCGCGACGAAAAATATCACATTTAGATCACATAATAACTCAAAAACATAAATATATTTAATATGATATAATAATAATGATAAGGTCTCACCAAAGTGAAGTCTTGGTCATCCGAATGTTTTGAGAAATATATGTTGCGAGCGAGCGACCAATACATACATATTACGTATAATTTTTGTATTCAAACTTTTATAAAGTGAGCGATTTATTGTAACGGAGCGATAAATATAAAAAGATACGTTTTACCAATTTGATATATTATTTGTGTTATTTGTGCGTCCAACAATTGTATTAATGATCATTTAACAGTTGGTTAGGATTTAAAGACCCTTACTCATAACAAATATGACATGATAATGTATCTCACAGAGCTCCAGAAGTATATGACATAGAGTCAAATAAATGTGTTAGTTTTGTAGTTGTGCACTGGATTCTTACTATTTGTCTTTAAAGGATCATGTATGAATTAAAATGTTGTGAGAAGATTTGCTAAGAATAAATCAAAAGTTCACATGTATAAATCTGAATTCAAGACTCGCAGTTCATGATACACTCAAATCTTTATACACTTAACAGTTATAAATACAATGCCTGTTTCATTCATACTCTGTCTAAAAGTAAGAACAGGTTCTATGTTCTCTTTTTCTTGATAAACGTTATGCCCCATGTTTAAGCATCGAGATCATTATGTCAACAACCAGTAAACCAGGGCAAAACTTTTGAGAACAGTGTATATGGGTCAGTCACAAATGGGTCGTTGTTGTCCAGGAGATAACCCGTTGTCCACGGCGCACTTGGACATCTGTTGAACAGTTCATAAAAGGTCTTTGAACTGTGAGACCACACACTTATCTTTCAGCAAGCAAATCACTATATACTTATAGTTGTGTTGTTTTTTTACAATTGCCGATGTACTTGAAGATCATGACAGTTTTTTAAACCTGGCCTTAATTTAGTACAACTAGATTTGTGTTAGTTTTTGTTGGCAAGAATTTCTTGTTATTGAACAATTCATAGTATGTCTTTCGGTCTCAATTTTCGTGGGCATTTTTGTTCGTGGTCCATTTCTTATATAATTGCTGAGTTAAAGTGCAAGATGCAAAGATTTTTTTTAAATTTAATTTGAATTATGTATTTTGGTATCAGCTTGAAGTTAAATATTTTCGCACTAAGACATCAACCTTGTGCTGTGCACTACAGTGTTATACCGGTTTCTAGCATCATATGATTTGGGTTATGTTCTCTCCTACAAGTGTTATCCTCCATTACACCGAATGTAATTTAAAAGGAAACTATTTTGATTTGCAACATAAAGCATTGTTTCGTGGTGTCTTTTCAAAATTATTGCTGTTATATTGAAAAGTAGCTTGGTCATGGTGAAAATTGACATCAAACATTGCAAACTTTGAAAAGAACAAAAGCGAATTTTTTTGCACATGTGTAAATGAACAATGATCTAAGCGATACAAAGATACATGGCACTATTAATCACACAACTTTAAAATATTACGCATTGTGCATGTTTCTATATATGATATATATATATATATATATACATGTACATGTGTGTATATGTATGTATATGTTTATGTTTGTGTATGTATGTGTATATATATATATATATGTATATAATATACATTTTCGCTCTACTTCATGCAAATGTTGTGCAATGTTTTAGCATGCCATTGTAACGCATCGTTTACCACTCGATTATATGCTTACATGTTATGCCAAACAATTGTGCATACACCATTGTCTTGCATGGATTGTAATTTATATATGTCAGGGGTCGGAGGCCTATATCACAAATAAACAAACTTGAAATTTGAAGTTTGTCCTTTGCAAGTAAAATGCTCCTCTCCTAAACAAAATATTTCCATACGTTTTCATCGGTGCGGGCGGAAACCATTTTACAAAACAAAATCTAAATGTTCTTCCGATGACCATGACCTCAATTGTGTGTGGCTTTACGGTTTGATTATTTAAAATGCAACAGCGGCATTAGACACAAATCTCAAACGTAACCAGTTCATGTGACTGAATACCTCAACAGGTGGTGTGTGTATACGTGTATGCAAGATAAGTCAGTCCGTTTGTTTTTGTAAATTTGATATTTTTTACGTTGGCCAATTTGTATACATGTGTTTGCATAATAAGCATATTACTATTTCATAATATTTGAAATACTTCTGTGTAATTGATTTTTTTATTTTATTGCCGACGAATACAGCGTCAATGCATGTTTTTCACACAATAATTTTGACATCAAAACTTATGCCATCAAGATAAGAAAACGAAGAGCAATAGACCCAATATAGATCAATGGAGTACAACGAATTTGTTTAATGGGTTGACGTTTCCGAACTGTTTATTCTGTTATCTATTTGTAAGTTCATCTAGCAAAAATGAAACTGCAGAAATATTATCGGGAGTTTTTGTCAAGCTCTGGAAGTTTTTAGTTGCTCGCAAGAACAACTTATGTTGAGAGGGAGTTTTGCAAATTACATGGCCTTAGCTACAGCAAGAACGATAATCACTGCATATGCCTGTGCACACTGATTATCCTGTTTAAACTTCACCACTGGTGGTACATTGCAGGCAGTCTGTATGTGTATGTAATCAATAGTGTTTAACAGCTTGTACGAGGACATTGGCAAGTTTGTCATTGAAATCTGTACTTATTGGCTCTGTTCAGGGAAAACGGGGCTTAATGCATGTCAAATAAGTGGTGTCCTGTGCACACTGATTAGCCTGTGCAGTGCGCACAAGCAAATCAAGGAGGACACTTTTTGATTTTATGGTGGTTTTCGTTTAAAGAGAGTTTCTGGTACTGGGATGACAATTAATGCATATGCATTAAGCCCTAAGACATAATGCATTAAAAGTATGTCATGTCGGTAAAATTGTTGCTCAATAATTTGAGGAAAATAAATAAAGTATTAAATACAAATAACACAACATGTACGTGATTCTAGGGTTTTTATTCTTAAGCAAGGCAACTCAAATTCTAAAGATGGTTGCCAGTGCAGCAACTAATTGCGAAAAAAAAGTAGATATAGTGTTGTTATTTTGTCTAAGTTATCTCTATAACATAAATATGAGGATAATCAGTGCACCCACATCTCGACCTGTGCTTTAAGACACACTCTTTATAAATTTGAACGGGTTGTGTTCATTTCAAACTTGCGATATAAAAAACTATAACATAATTTTGACAACTGTGTTGCGTCTAAGATTATGCAATAGCGAACAACTTCAGTGCCTTCAGCGCTTAATTTTTTAAAGTTAAGTGACCCATTGCCTGTACGATACAGGAAAACACATACAGCAAACGCATTAAACATAAGAGCTGATTAACACCAGGGGTACCGCTTCGGAACAGTCAATGCCAAGAAAAGACTAAATCATCACATTATTCATGCTTAAAAGATAAATGGCTTTCCTTAAATCGAGAAAAAATTATTCCTTCTGCTTTTCTATAAGTATAAATACAACCATCCACTTCGCTTAGGAGTGAGCTCAACAATAAAAAATTATTTTCTAAAGCCAAATATATGAACTATAATATAGATCTTAACAATGACATTAGCCGTGATGCAAATATGTTTTTATATCTTTCTGGAAATTGTTTGCAAAATCTACATAGTTCTTAAGCTATTGTGAAAATCTCTATTTGACTCTTTTTATATTGGTACAACGCTACTTAAAAGCACTTGGAACTACTCATCATACTACTATTTATAAAAGCCGTGTAGTGGTAGGAGTATTTGATCTCCACATAGTTTAATAACGTTATTCCATCTATCCTGAAAGATATAATAGTATATATTCTGGTAACTTCCATTTGGGAAATTATTCTTTCCGTTCCAGTACTGCTTATTTATTTTATATTTCTTCATAGGAAAACATTATCGATTTTCAATAACAAACCTATTTTGTTCTTCTGACCAATTTTTGTTACTTGATTATGGTATTATATTCCTTGATTTTTGCCCTTTTTTCTCTTCTGATCGCTTTCCTTTTTTAAGTTGCTAGCTATTTAGATAGTTTTAGATTGTTTTCTTTTTTGATCGGAGTATGTTTTGTAAGTACATCATTAAAAATATCAAGATATAGTGCATCATACACATAGTTAATTTATAATCACAGCTTATTTAAGAAGATTATATTTATTTTTAAAAGAAATACATTAAACAAATATTTCTGTGTTGGGAAGAGAAGAGGAAACTGAAAACGCATTACGTTTCATGTGGTTTTTTTGTATGTGTGACAAGACATCAGTTAGTTCCCTTAACTTATCACGGTCTTCTCCACTGCCTTGGTATTATTCCATCTTAAATGGGAGATCAGCGTCAAAATGGTTTCCCACTGATCCTCAGGTACTCCGATCTGATCAACCTGATGCTGTACGACTTTCACGGCGAGTGGGAGAACACCGTCAACGTCCACAGCGCCCTCTACAGCGACTTCGACTTAAGCGTGGTAAGCAAACTTCTCGGCGATTAAATCCTTTGCCCTCTAAAGCGACTTCGACTTCAGCGTGGTAAGAAAACTTCTCAGTGATTACATCCTTTGCCGGGTAGCAGTAGTATTCACGACTAAAGTACTCTTGATCTGGAATGATTTCGGGCTTGTAATATGTTCTATGTAATTTGTTTTCATAATTAAACTTTTACATAAGCTTTGCTATCAAAAATAAAAATGAGAATATAACATGACTAATACAAACCATAATTAATAAATGAATATTTAATTCCGTCGTCTTACAAAGATGAAAGGGAATTGATAAGAGCAATGCTCGGAAGCAGTCAAATCTCTGTGCGGAGGTTGCTTCGTCATTCTGATGGGTATGGGCTTAGCGGGTTAGGTGTTAGATGTAAGAGGTAAGAGTTATTGTAAAAGTGTTTCGGTTATGGGAAAGACGTAAGTTGTATTAAAGTAAGAAGACTGAGAGATTATGTTTAGGGTTGTGATGGGTTATTGTCAGAGTGTCGGATGATTAAATGTCAGTGTTATTTGTCAATTTTAGATGGTTAGTCGCTTTTACGGTCAGTTTAGAATGGTGCGAACTGTAGTTGCAATCTAAATTTCATCATACTACACCTTCCAGATATATAATTTCTAAGGTATGCAACGGTGACCCTATCGGTTGCTTTCCTAAAACGAAGCAGAAAAATATGTAGAATTGCATACTTTTGATTAAGTTAATTGACTTATTATTTAATACAGAATCCGATCAAATGTTACATGTAAAGAAACGGTTGACTTTAGTCCACAAAACTAATTCATTAAATGCCAAACCTGCTTGAATGAGAGTCCTTTACTGATTTTTTTTACAGGATCGGTTTGTCAAGTTCTGGGTGTCCGAAGGGGCGCCTAAGAGTAAGCTGCTTATGGGGCTGCCCCTCTACGGGCGATCCTTTACCCTGGCTGACCCTCACAACAACACTGTTGGTGCACCCAGCACTGCCGGTGGTGACATGCCATACTATCAGGTAACAATGAATAACATATTTCAATGGTTTGCTCATTTTATGCTGGACAGCTTTTAACATAATTCCTCCGACAACAATACTGTTAAAAGAGTTTAAAGGGACAAAATACTCGAAGGTGTGTGAAACTCGGCTTATGATATTTGTAGAATTTTGTTCAGTAAAGAAATTGTTGTTCTCACATTGTATGTGGCATAGCACGTGTTCAATACGGTTCATCTGCACATCAGCTTCAGACAGTAGATACAAAAAACGCCCATTCAGCCTTCGGAGAGGTGGACAGAAGAAAGGCTCACAAGGACTGACCAAATGATATTGTTAGGAAGCTTTCGTCATAAAATGCTACTACGCATAATAAATTGTCACTTTAATTGTTAAATAACCTGCACGTCTGGGAGACCTCGTTCTAAAAATAGTAACTGACTCCGAGACGAATCGAATTGTCGTCATGGGCGTTCTCTCAATCTTTGGAGTATAATGGATGTAAAATTATTTACTACTGTTTTCACTCTAACTAGCTAGATGTCGGAGTTTATGTTGGTTTATTATTGTTATATAAATAATTATTAAGGATAGATTATCGTTTAATATGCATGTAGACTTCAAACGATACACTTCGGCATGTTTCGTGCGCTACGAACATTGCCGAAACGTTGTTCGGTTATGACCGTAAACTCGTGTTCGTGAGAGCTCCGTATGCGTCATAACTTTGATGACGTCATCCGGAGTGATTCGTAGATTATATAAACCCCGACTTTTTCCGGAGCAACTGCCAATCTTTCCTAACAATTTTCAGACGAAACCTCCTTTGTAATTCAAATATTAACCACTCCGGATGACAGAAAGCGAGGTATATAGCCGAGTATATATTCCCGTATTTAAAGAACAGTTCCCTACGGAGCTTCTGCGTATTTCCATACGGAGCTTCTCCGTTTATGTTATAATAAATAACCAGTTACTTTCCTGACAATAAAAATAATAAACAGCGACCATGTTTGTCCATTGTTAAGATAGGTACGGAACTCAGAGTCATTTATCCCTAGGACAGTGTTATAATTCATCCATCTACCAGATTGTGCATGTGTATAACCCTATGTACTTGTATGATGAAATTATCAATACCATTGTATGAATACCATGCGAACCCAATAGAAAAATAAATAAATGTCTTAACCGGAGCTCGGACTTCGTCATACTTTCATACACAGATTAAATATCGTTGTTGTGCAACAACGGACCTGCGTGCATATGCCTGGAACCTTGTCCCGTTACCGTACCACCACGGCAGGGGTGGCCGACGGCGGAACAATATAGACCGAAATAGTTCAGATGAGACTGACTTGGGACAAGGCACGCGAATCTGTGAAAGGTCGCTGTGGCAGATTTGCACGAACATTTAAGATCCACCAAGGCAGGATGAAGCAGCCATTAAACAGACTCAACATCTGATTAGACGCAGGAGAATGGTAGTTAGGTAGAACACCACAGCAACGATTATCTCAAATGAATGAATGAGTCAGATGATTGCATGAAATGTGTGTTGTTGGAGCTCCTACGCGTTGATTTAGATCCAGAACAAGACGCTCGAAACATAGAGCAGCAAATATCCGATCCACATGTAACTGATGAAACAGCCAAGCGACAGCAACATCCATTGAGCAGCTCGAAATACAACTTGAAGTGGTCGCGGCAGAACGATAGGAAAGCATTGCAGAAGCTTGGGAGATATTCACTGCCCTTGGAATCTCTGGCTTAAACAGAAAGTCAGCGATCCAGGCAGTGTGCAGTGTCGTTGATGAGACGTCAAGTTCGATTTGGCTCTGCAGAAACCACACGAGCTGGAGCTAGCTACCAACACATTGATCCACACTGACGCCCCACCATACTATAGTATTCTTGGTTTTAAGGGTCGAAACACTTTATTATGTTCGTAGTTTTGTGTGCATAACTGACACTGTATTTCTCATAATAGGATACAAATAGAAATATTTAAAAAAAAAACACGACCGCATTATAAAGTCCGATAAATTATATCAAGCTCTCTAAATAACTTTATTTTGATCGTACTGTTAAAAATAGCTGTTATTTTAATGTCAAGGAAATCCTCATTTCTTATCAAATAGCCGTTCCTAAAATTACTGAAATTTGTGGGTCATTGCGATAATTAATACTCATAAGCCAGAAAACACAGATCATGACCCGTATTTACAGGTGTGCCAGATGATTAACCAGCACAAGATAACCCCAACAACGCTATCTAACGAGCGGGTGCCGTACTTTGTCCATAACAACCTCTGGGTCGGGTACGAGGACACGGCAAGCATCCGTGAAAAGGTTTTCACATTTTTCTTGTTTTTCTCTCAAAGGAATGACACCAACTACCGGGTTGTTAATTCTAGCGTGCACATGGCGTAGTTGTCTCGCAAGTCATTTATAAATATGTTTTAACACAACTGTGTGTTTGTTTACCAAGGGTACAGTTTTACAGTGTTTGTCAATCATGAACATAATTACAGTGCACATTTCAACCACACTCTAATATTACGGTTGTCAAAAGCAGACAACTAATCTGGAGATTAATTTCTGTTTGTTCATCTCTTAACGTAATTTAGTTATCACAATTATGTGTTTCGAGTTTACTTTAACAAAGCAAATACTTGAGTGCACGTTCAAACAATGCATCATTTATTATAGGGCCCGAACAATTTCGGAATCTACTTCCGTCCTTAAAAAAGGCACATCTATAACCACCGCTATAAATATGAAAGCATATTTGCTTTTCCCAACCTGAAAGGGTAAATTCCTTCGCTTCAAATCTTACTCCCCTATTCTCTATTTTCTTAAAGGCCCAGTACCTTCGTGCGGAGGGTCTAGCGGGAGCCATGGTTTGGGCAATAGATCTGGATGACTTCAACGGAACTTGCGGACATGGACAATACCCACTGATGAACGCGCTCAATTTGATCATCAGTCCCGAAAACGCTCTCGTGGGATGAGCATTAGACGCTGATGGCCTGATTTCGTATGTGTGTGCCTTCTGTTAGACTAATAAAGTAAAATACTAAAGAGTAAGGTTATTGTTGTGAATGCTCAGTTTAACATTGTAAAAGTATTCCAACTGGTTCAATATAGCGTGCATGTCACTTACCTTCGGACCAGAAAAGATAATCCGAGTAATTTGAATAGATTTATAAAGTATAGTTTGGTTTTCGATGAACAAATTACAACCCAACTCACCCAACCCTTATAACTTGTATTAAAACACAAATCAAATTCAATGGTCGTAACATGCATTCTTACTAACACAAAGCAGCCAAAGGTTATCACATGCTATGTTTATCTTACCATGTTATGTCGCCATATATGTTAATACATGTATAGAAATTCAATCAGATTGACTTTTACTTTGCGCAGTTTAAATGACATTTATATAGATTATACGGGTTTATGTTAGTAGTTAAGGGGTATTAAATTTATCGCCGAGGGGATCATTGGTCTATTGGAAACATACTGGCAACAGAATGAAAGGATAGCATGTTCAATTTCCTGCTCAGCCATAACGTACTGAGTATTTCTCATGATAAGTTAAACGGATATGCAGTCCTAAAAGACAATGGGAGTCAATAACCATATAATATATAACACTATGCTGGATCAAATTATGTTCCTTTGGTGTATAAATTGTACAGAAGAACTGCCATTTTAAGAAAATAAATATTGTATCGAGTGTCCACAATACAAATGAATATTTCGGCTAATGAAGAAAAAGAACGTTTTTTTTTCATTTACGGCCTACTGTAGATGACCTACTAAATAGCTGTGAATCCCTTCCTCATCGTTTCTCCTCTTGTATAAAAGCGAATTATGAATCGAGCATGTTCCTTCTGTGTTTTTTTTACAATTTACGGCTTGTTGATGCGACATTTTGGTGCATTTCACTGGACGCAAAGTTATGGCATGAACCGTTGAACGGGAAAACTGGTCTTTGTAGGATTTTTCTGATATATAATTATTTGATCGATAGAAACTGATCGAATTTTATCTTGTCATACAACATTAAACATTATAATAATAATAATAATATGATGGAGGAGAAAAGAAGAAGAAGATGAAGAAGATGAAGAAGACAAAAAAGACGAAGAAGATGAAGAAGACGAAGAAGACGAAGAAGAAGATGATGATGATGATGATGATGATAATGATGATGATGATGATGATGATGATGATGATGATGATGATGATGATGATGATGATGATAATGATGATGATGATGATGATGATGATGATGATGATGATGATGATGATGATGATGATGATAATAAATGTGTAGTACGTACAAACATCAAATCTGATATATTTTACTCCATACCAAAATACAAAATACAAGCAGTATATTCACCTGAAGGTCGAACAATTAATCCTGCAAAAAAAAATATACAAAAAATTAGCCTTACTAAAATGATAATTTCGTAGCGGCCTTAATGGTGCGCTGTGACATGGTGAAAAGAAGCGCGGTTAATAACAAAAGTGCTCGTGCAAACGGCTGACAAAAGCTGAAACTACACTAATAACAAAATATACTCTTGTACTTAAATAACTATCACTACCATGCACTAGGTAAGTCTTACTTCAGAAATAATAAGACAAAATCTTGTTATACCCTATTACAAAAACCAGATGCATTTTCTTATTTTTTTCGCAATCTTAGAAATAAAGAAAAGAAAACATATCATATTTAAACTGATACTTGGCGTGCACAATCTGAAATAAGCAAACGTATGACAAATATTGCCGTTTAATGGTTTCATAAAAATAAATATTTTGAACTATGACAAATACCAATATTATGTAATTCGAACATAAGCACGTGGTATGTTATGGCGACACGAATGTGATAGAGACATACTCGTGTCCACTCTATTAACTCTGCGCAGAGGTTGACTACACTCGGCATTTACCTCACGCAATCTCTACTTACCTACCGTTACGAGTAAACGGTTGCCCCTGCTTTAACAAAATAGTCCATCCACATCTGTGTTCTGATTTTATGCGAATCAGTCCTATTTTCAACATATCCTCGAGTCACCTGTTTCGGTCGATGAAACAAAAAATCGACAAAATCAGATTAAATAAATTAAAGTCGGCAAAATGAAAAAATACTAACATTAAGACTAATTCTGAGTCCATTAATTCATTAATCAAGATCGATTAATCCCTTCCCCCTTTTTCCATAATGAAAAAAAAGTATTTAAATGCACATCATCAAGTGGTTTTAATTGCGACAGGGATTGAACACGAATAACGCTCGGAACCAGTTAGCCAACCAATTACTGATATCTAACCTTCATTTTCGAAATTATTACAACAAAGTTAATTTCCGGACACTTTGCATAGTAACCAGACGCTTTTTAATAAATTGCTTTTCAGGTATGTTTAATAATGATACTTTAACAGCAATATTGTATAATTTGTATATTGAACGTGCGTTAAATTTCGATTGGTAAGGTGGTCTAAAAGCAGTTCACAAATAAAACAATAATTGTTTAAAATAATGTGTTTTCGCGGCTTGAAAAGGATTTTTTATTTACTGCGTTTTCTTTTTATGTCTTTTGTATTTATCCTTGGCGGTCAACAATCCGTTACCGTAGTGTTTCCTTCTAAAAGAGGGAAAAACAAAGATAATTAAATACCCATCGGGTTTACTTAACATTGTAATTTCAAGTACTTTAAAACAGTAGTCCATATAAACGGACTCCCTGAGAGCCTTTGATAATTTTTGCTTTGACGGCTCTGGGAGTCCATATGCACCTCTTCATAAACATGGGTGCAGTTCAGCGCAGAAAATCCGTGCGCTTCACTAAACAGATGTCGTTCGAGACAAATTGAGGAATTAATGAATAAACTTCATTATCATGTTAAATTTACCTGAATGGCAACCTACAGACTTATCCTGTGCATGCACCCTAAAAACAAGAGGATGTTTCAACACACTATTCTCGGTGACATTTTTATGTTTTGAAATTTGAAACAGTTTATTTTGTGACGAATAATTTACACCCATGTCGACTTAGGCTACATCACATTACCCGATGTTCAAAATATTGGTGTACTGCGACCTAAACGACAACAACACTTTTTAAGTCGTCAACAAAATAACAGTTTCCAATATGGTGGATAGAGCGTACTTAAGAAGAACGAAGTCAATAAAAAGCAATTATTTCTTGTTTTAATGGTACCATTTGGATGAGTTTGTGGTTAAGACAGGTAAACTTTGATAAGTTCTTGCAGTTTCAGTGTTCCTTAACCCTTGCATTGTTGATTAAATTTTGCACCCATGTTTATGAAGGGGTGCATATGGACTCCCAGAGCCGTCAAAGCAAAAATTATCATAGGCTCTGAGGGAGTCCGTTTATATGGACTTTTTCAAACAGATGAATAATAAAATGCCAACATACACTTCCATGTGTCAGAAATTATGCCAAGCAAATAACACATTGAGTCATGACCTCCCATTCTAAGCGAATTTAAGGCCAAAAGAAATCGCCTTTATTGTGTCCTTTGTTTATCATAACAATACCACTCCGGAAACCTAAAGTGTTTTTTTTCTCAAAAGTTTTTAGGATTTTCCACGTGATCTCAATTCATTAATAAAGGCAAAAAAATACTGACAAAGAAAACTGCATCAAAACTTAGTGAGTTATAATGGTTGTAAAATAATAAGTCTTTAAGATTGGTATTTTATAAATATATATTTTGATTCTGACTTTATTGATGTTAATTTTAAACAAATAACTATTCTGCATGGCCCAAATTAACAATTGAAAATCTTGTGTCCAAACAAAAAAGGGACTTTGTGGACCTCTGACTGAGGCCTAAGAAAATAATATGTCTGGTTCCTGTGACATGCTAAAAAAATAGGGAGGGTAGGAACATTTTTATGTCCGCGAAGGTTGGCATCTAGTGATTGCACTGTGCGTCTGTCTGTCAGCAAAAATTGAAGAGCTGGTAATATCATCAATAATTCAAAAATCATTCCAATTGTTAAAATGACAGACTTATAGAGAATACATTGTGATTATATTGCCCAGCAACATCATTTGCACATCTTGAACTTGGTTTAAACATATTTATTGTAGAATGTGTTTACAAGGCTACAGCCCACCACATTCAACCCTGTTAAATTGTAAGCTTTCTATTTCAGACAAAAAATGCCATCAAATGCAAAGGTTTTCATCAAGTATGGGCCGTATGAGGCTGCTGGTGTTGTTGAATACAGAGACTCAAGACTTAGAGGACTGCAAGGTACATTGTATTGAGAGCAACTCATTTGTTTTTAATGCATATACAATTGAGCCTAGCTCTGTGAAAAGGGGGTTTAATGTATGTGCGTAAAATATTGTCCAAGATTAGCCTGTGCAATTCGCACAGGCTTACCAGGGAAAACACTTTCAACTTTAATTATATTTTTCGTTTATAGGAAGAATGTTCTTGATGAAAATCCAGTTTAGGCGGTTAGTGCACAGGCTAATCTGGGATGACACTTTACGCACATGCATTAAACCCCTTTTCACAGAACCTGCTCAATTATAATATATACAAAATATGTACCATTCAATGTTTGTTTTCATGCCCTCATTGATGTTTGTGAATGCCAGTTGCTTCATGACCACATTTTTCTCCACTTTCAACAGTTCTTGTAAATCCATGTCTTATTTTTTTGTTCAATGACCAAGTCAAATAGCTCGGTACAGTTCTTGACTTTCACACTTAGACCTAACAAGGGTTAAATGGTTATTCTTTATCGCCTCTGAAGTTAGGTCAGTCTTGACTCTGACAAAGAGAAGTCAAGTTAAATATATAAAAAAAATGTTTTCTTAATTTATTTAAGTTAGCTTGCTGCTTCAATTTCTTTTATAAAGTTATGCTTGGAGCTAATTTTTATTTACATAGGAATCCATACAAACATAAGATTATTAATGTTATTATTTGCTTACAGTTTTCTTCCCAGTATAAGTGGATGTTCTTTATATTTCAGCCATCCTTACCAAAAATGGCCACTCGGTAAAGCTAGTTAAAATTGAAGACCCAAATGCAGTGGAATTGTCAGTGAATGGAGAAACAGTTTTTACCTGTGAAATAACTGCCTTAGACTATGGTAAGAGCTATAGTTCTTGTATGTATATATATCATACCTTAAAGTGGTGTAATTAAACATCAGCCATTCAGGGGTGGCGAAATCTCAAAAAACTATACTTGTCCACGGACAAGAATTTAGGAAATTTAACTTGTCCGTTGCTGAACTCAGGGATGTATAATACAGGGATCCGCAACTCGATATTAAGCCGAATATGCTGTCGTGCAGTTCTCGCGCATGCGCGAAAATATTTGCCTTCGATAACATGGCTAAAATGTATGTTAAACACGCTGACATGTACCAATTTGGACGAAGCATCAAGTGTATTTAAACATCTTCAAAATATAAATGGAAGCTGCAAATTAACTAAACTCATGTTACTGAATGGCTTGCAAAAACAATTGTGTGTTTCTACCCAGTGATTTTAATGCTATTTAAGTTGGAAATTGGGGGAAAATGGCAGAATTGTAGGAATACATCGAATTTATGGTATATTTTATACGAAGCATCAAGTGTATTTAAACATCTTTAAAATATAAATGGAAGCTGCAAATTAACTAAACTCATGTTACTGAATGGCTTGCAAAAACAATTGTGTGTTTCTACCCAGTGATTTTAATGCTATTTAAGTTGGAATTTGGGGGAAAATGGCAGAAATTTCAGATGCAGTATCTTACGCGGTTGAGAACACAAAGAAATAAGTATCGCGATTTCCGAAATGAACAGTCGCTTGCTTGTCACAAAATCATCGAGATAGTAATCAATGGTGACAAATAAGTCACAAATAAATGTAATCGCCGTTTATTTGCAAATATGTTCCAGTAACTTAAGAAACACATACCAACCTGACCAGCCAGATTCGGTAATCCCAAAACGCAACTATTATC
>VMBQ01002744.1:51938-117591 GCA_007657795.1 Dreissena rostriformis
AGACGGGCCGAATGTTGAAAATGCGGCATGCTCCCAGCGATTTTTTTTTGTCCAATTGGGAAAAGTACCCGTACCGGTCCAATTGGGAAAAATTGAGTCGTGAAAACCTGAAAATTGGGAAAAATCGAGTCGTGAAAACCTCAAATTGGGAAATTGGTGTATTTGATTTTTTGCTCCCAAATACCTTAAAATTGATAACTAAGTGTTTTCAAGCTGTCAATTTTATATTTACCTAGGTTGAAGCCATAGAGCTGCATAGGGAAACTAACTAAATGTTGCATTTAAAAAAAAAAAAAAAAAAAAAAAATTTACCTTAAATTGGGGATTTTTTGGACAGCAATTGGGAAATGTGTAGTTTTTTCGTTATTGGGAAAGTGCCGTTTACCGGTACTTTATAAAGAAGGAAAACAATCGCTGGCTCCTGGTCTCTTATAAAATAAGCAAGACCACTGTGCAGGAGAGTGCCCATATTTTAGCTTGATTGCTCCGCAAATAGCACTGACAATGTTATCGCGTGTCAACATCCGGTTTTGTAAAACTTAATAACGGCTTTAATACAATCTATTTTATTTTTGTATTTCTCAACCCGACTGGTTGTCCACGGACAACTTAATTGAAAAAAATCAGTTGCCCGGACAAGCAAATGTACAACTCGGGCAACTCGGACATTTGATTTCGCCACCCCTGCAGCCATTTCGTCAGTGAAGCATTATAATATTGGTCACTTGCTTTCAGTGGTTCTTATCAAATGTGTAAAGTTTTCCATGTCTCTTGATGTTGATGCCTGGCTGGAAAATCATCATTGTATAATTTACACAGATGTATACTCGTGGGTCATTTTGACCAAATGCTGTATGTGCAAGTCTGTTTTATATATATATGACTCGAGCTTCTTCTTTAAAACTGCATCAAACTCTTTTCTTTTTTTTTAACAATTCACTGATATATACTGAAATTCTTTCTTACAGCAATCCTGGAAAGACCGTTTATATATACTGCGACCTTGACCTGCATGGCATGTTATTTTCTGTCTTTTTAATGCCCCTATTGAAGAACGCTCAATATTACAGTTGCTCTGTTTGTTTTTTCTATGTCAGTCTTTATTTCTGTGGGAAATTTTATGGCACAGTCATATGTTGGTTATTTATTGATTAGACTGCGTGTTGCATGTTATGTCCATATCCCTACCTCAAAGGTTAAGGTCACACTTAGAGATCAAAGATCCAGTTTGCAAAAATACATCTTGAAAATTCATGTCTAAGCCATAACTTTGCCGTATATTGATTGATTTTGAAATAACTTGTCACAAATGTTAACCATCATAAGACGATATGTCGCATGTAATAACCACCTCCCTACCTTAAAAGTCAAGATCACACTTAAAGGTCAAAGGTCAAATTTGGTCATAGAAGAGCTTGAACATTCCTGTCTCTGCCATACCATTGCAATGTCAGTAACACTTGTCTCACTTCGTCAAAGGTGAAGTTAAAACTTGGAGGTCAAAGGTCAAATTTGGCAATAAAGCAGCTTGTCTTGACAGTAACGTTTTCATTCATCTTGCCACTAATGACCCCTAAGTGGAGACCTTATTTTATGTTATAAAATATGTCTACCATCTCAGAGGTTAAAGTCATTTTGTTGCCATAAAACAGCTTTTCTGGGCTTTAACTATCAAACAAATTGCAATTTAAACATAACTTAGCACACATGACTACCATATTTTATCTGAATGTTGGCGCATCCATGCATTAATTTAAATGCAAACGAAAAATATCCTTAAAGCGGAAAGTGTTGTCACTGATAAGCCCCTGCTGACTGCACATGCATTAAACCCCCTTTTCCTGGAGCACTGCTAAAATATATGTTGTTAAGTCTCACTTTATCATTCTACAGGTTCAGATGGTGAATTGGATCCACTGTGTATCAAGGCAAAGGATGCAGTAAAGAAGGCCTATTGAGTGTAGTTGTGTACTTCATGGACATGAGCAGATTGTTTTCAAAATGTTTATCTTTTTTTTCATTGAATATTGTTTTTATATAGTATTTATATATTCTATATTTTAATCATTTTCTACAACTTTTTCATTTATACGATGTTTCAATGTTATGTTTATTTTCAAAACTAAAAATAAAAAATATGAATAAGTAAATGCAATGTTGATTCTTCAATTGCATGGTCTAGTACCAATTCGCATCAGTAAGAATTTATCGTAACACACTCAATGTCATAAAATCGCATCAGTTATAGCATGGTTGACTATTCGTAAAGAAACCTTGAGACTTCTACAACCAATCAGTCATGTTTGTAGAAGTCACCTGCGGTCACCTGTACTGTAAGGTCACACTAGAGGTTCACTGTAAGTGCAATCTAATTAAAATGAAACCAAATTCGTTGAATGGATATCCCCCGCAAAACTAGAGCTTTGTCACAGACGTGACGTATACCCCTACATGCTGCATTGACACAGAATATATACAAAGAGCCATAACTCCGTTATTAACAGATGGTGTACAATGCCATTTGGCGTGCATCATCCTCTTATCCATATATATATATCAGTGCTCCAGCTAGGCCTAAATCGAAGGGCGCCGCGCCCTGCCCTCCCGAACCTCCGCCCTGCCCCCCCGAACCTCCGCCCTGCCNCACCTTCAAGATATGGCTCCGGACACAAAAGTGCCGGACGGACAGACGGACAATGCCAAAACAATATCCCTCCGCCTTTGGTGGGGGATAATAATTACAATCATATGTGCTTGCATCCATGTGATATTGCCCGGGCTGTTATTTGCTTCATTAACTAAGTTGAATATAAGGTTCACATGAAGGTTAATGTTTGTTTCGTTTACAACATGGGGACGTTATGCCTTGTGCATATTGGTTTTGTGCAGTTCGTCAATGCAGAAAATGTTTCCTTTGTGATTAAACTTTGAAAACATTTGTCAATACAATAACTTCAGCAAACGACACTGAGTGAGTGTATGCAGAAATGTGATCGGTTACACGGATTATATTGATTACAATAACATTAGTCCTCGAATGTCTGAGACGGGCTTTTCCATGCGGCATTCCGTGACAAGAAATGACAATCGATTGCAATAAATAGAGAAGATGATTGAGATTTGTCGGTTAAAGGAAAGAATGACAATAAATTGAAGCAATTAGGAAGGCCAATAATTAGCATGTTTGGTCAACTTTGAACATTTATCAACGTCAAAGCGTTCTGTTAGTGCTAACCTTGTGGATCGATACATATATTTGTAAAGTTCCACATTTGCTGTGGAAATTATATCGTTAATAAACTGAACATTCCAACAGCTGATGAGTTAAAATTAGCATCGTTATGGGAAATTGGGCTTTATGAATGGCCGTATAACGTCGTCCCAGATTAACCTGTGCTGTCCCCATAGTCTCACAAGAGACAACACTTTCCGCATAAACTCGAGTTTCGTTAAGAAGAAACTTCTTTAAATCAGAGACGTAGATACGTCTCTGTTTATACGAGCAATTCCATAAAAGCGGAAAGTGTCGTCCCGGATAAGCCTTGTAACATTATTCGATATGAACATTGACGCTAACACATAGATACAAATTTCCATTTTATTTTGCTCAATAAATTTTAACTCAAACAATTTCCAAAGTCCATATCCAAATCCAATAGTTAATGAACAAGATGCAAGCGAACCCCTAAAGGGGGCCTCGCCCAATACAATAAGAAATAGCGTAACTACATCTTTGCCTGTGTGCCATTAATGCAGCAAGTGACAGTTTATATAGAAGCGAAACAGACAGTAACATGTAATATCAGGAAAGGTCCAGCCTATTAAGGAAGGTACATTTACACATAAATGACATTTTGGCCCGAGCAATTGACAACATGGGGAAGATGGCTGGGTAAATTAATACATAACTTGTAATAAGGCTGGCCACAGCATGACATTATTATGTTTGTAAATAACTGACCCTCTCAAATTTAAACTGGATTAAGGCTACTACGTCACATGTATATATGTCAATAATAATAATAATAATTTCATAAGTATAATTGTATATATTTCATGAAGATAATTTCTACATTATTTAATAATAACAGTACCGTTTTATAAACATAATTTATGCTTGATTTAATATTTAGTATATGTCTTTAGGATAATAATGTCTACTTAGTTATACAATAATAATCATATCCTACGTTACTGATTTCTATATGATTTAGTAATTGTTCAATTATTTGTTCAATATTAATTAGATTAGGTTATTTCGTCACAGCCTGTACGGACTGCACCGGCTAATCTGGGATGACACATTACGCATGGTCGTATGGATACCATTTCGTTTCCGCACACTATCTAGCAAACACTTTTACCGACTATCATGCAAATTGTTTTTCCTTATAAAGAAAGAAATGTGCATATCGATTTTCAGACCAACAGGTCAAAAGTCAAGTTCTCAGTGGCTTGTAACATGTAAAATTGTTTCCACACAATCTAGAGAATATGCCTTCCGCACAGGCTAATCAGATACGACACTTTCCGCCTTAACTGGGTTTCCGCCAAGAAGAGATTCTTAAACGAAAAATACAACACAATGACTGCACGGGCTTTTCCGGGACGACAGTTAACGCACATGCATTAAACCCCCTTTTCCCAGAGCGCGGTTCACTTATAAACATGTGACTGTTCACGTGTTCGATATTTTAAGATAACACAGGGCGTTGCTGCTCAGATGATACCGATAATGTTGTATTTGTTACCAACACGTAGTGATTATAGAAAGTGCTATTGATACGTGTTTGTAGTGAATGCGACTTAGCACTACATGATAACACATTTGAGCTCTATCGATATAATTACGATGCAAAACCAGTAATACCCCGTGTAGCAACTTGAACTCATAACATTCGCGTAATTTGTTCTTTGCATGCAATTGCAAGATCAAAACGAAGTGCCTGCGTAAGTAAAATAAGGATTCAACGCACGCGAAACATATTCAGCTTTAGAAAGAGAGACAGGCAGTAACTCAACTAAAATGCTTGTTAAAGTTTAAATGTTCCTTTACATAATTGACGTCTAAGAGTTATAACATGACCTTTGAACTTATACAGCTCATGTTCATGGCTAATTTTGAAAACGAACGCGGACTCAAAGTTCAATTGTCTATAAACTGAATAATATTTTGTTCCAATTTGACATTTTAATACATGTAATTAAGATCTATAATTGATTTAGTTTACAACAATAACGTCATGCTTGCAGAAAGAACCTTTATTTCATTATTAACGGTTTCAACAAACCACCAAAACATAGTATCGTGGCAATGTTTGAATCCTTCATGGACGTTTTTTGTTTGTTTGTTTTGTTGTTGTTGTTTGAATCCACTCTTCGGTGTTTTTTGCAAAGTAAGCGCCATTTCTCCGACAGTGCATACACCAGTGAAATGCAGAAAAAATGCTTTTCAATATTTAAATAAGGCACGTATATTCAAGATAAAACGGAGTATCTTATCGTCAACTGTACAATCAATATATCATTTTAATAAGTGTGAAAAAAATGCTTTTAAATACATAGATCGACAATAGAAATTGTGCCCAAACGGATTATTATAACAAATGTATCGTACGACGAAACGAGCTGACATCACCATTTAAGTGTATTATTAATTTACAATCTCAATAGCCAGGTATATGTAATTGGATAATAATTACAACAAAATGAGAATTCGTCGTCATCAAAAACGATGGGATGTGTTCATCGATTTAAATCTAGCCATATAAATTATCTGCCATTCTTATGTCATGCAATTTTCTAGTAAATTGAGTCACACACGGAGTTCCCTGGACTACCATTTAAGTTAATGGTTTCGCTGTTGTATGCCCTAGATTATTTCACACGAGCATTTGTTTTATTAAAGGTGCTATTATTGAATTTGGAAGTGAAATTTCTCATGAAATTATTGACATAAACGGGGTTAATTAGTTTAAACCTATTTATTTTAGCTCGATTGCATCGAGAACCGAAGTCTTATTGAAACGCTCTCGAGTCCGTTTCCTGGGTAGAACCAGTCATTTGTGTGTTTTTTTGTTTTTGGGGGGGGGGAGATCTAAAGAACGCTCCCACAGTGTGTATCTATTCCGTGACCTTTCGGTCGCAAGGCGGACACTATATCCACTATTCCACGGCGACCTTGTTGGACAGCATAGCCAACCAATAAATGGGGTAAATTACGTTCAAATTTGAGAAAGTATCCTTAATACTATGGCTGAGTTGAAACTGCCCATGAAGAGTGAACATTCTGCATTTTAACTATATTTGGCAATTTATAAAACAAAAACTAACTCCAACTGATTGGTATATATTTTCTCCGTTAATCTGCAATAATCACCATGCAATAGAAATCCTATTAAAACTACACGCAAGAATGAATGAGACTTGATTGTATGCGTACGTATGTCTCCGCAGTGTGACACATTTGAACATTCAAAACGAGGCGCTTATGGTCATTAATAAATGCGTATAAATGAAAATTCTTATGTTTTGATGAAATGATGAACACATTTGTCATTTCATGTTCGGAATGCGTGGACGGCGCCTTGAACGCAAGACATCTGCACCTTCAAACGACAATAAGTGAGTATATGCAAAAATATGATCAGTGACATGGATTATATTGATCTCGTAATACACTGTAGACTATCTATTGCAAGACGCCAACACTATGTTATTGTTACAAATTAATCAGACGTTGAAAATAGACACGAGTTGCAAGTAATTTTAAAAAAAAAACAACGCCCGATGAAAGATGAAATTAAATTGATCCTCGAAACCCACTTATTATCTTATGAACAACTTATCAAATATGATAAGTTTATTGGCAAATGTAAATCACAAATGTTAATATAACGCGCACTTGCGATAGAAATTGTTTCCCCACTTTTGTTTCATTTTTTTATGATCACGTCCTACAATGCGCATAATGTGTTCTGTGCATGCTATTGCAACATCAAAACGAAGTGCCTGCGTACGTAATTGTTATTGTTAATTTGTTGTTGTTTTGTTGTTGTTGTTTTAAAACAAATCGTCGGTGTTTTTGCAAATTAAACGTAATTTCTCCGACAGTTCATACACCAATGAAATGCAAAAAAAATGCTATTCAATATTTAAATAATGCACATATATTCGAGATAAAACGGAGTATCTTATGGTCAAGTATGTGAAGTACCATCGATATATCAGTTTATTAAATGTGAAAATAATACGTTTAAATATATAGATCGAAAATAGAAATTGTGCTTTAACGGATTAGTATAGCAAATTCATCGTACGCAAAAACGAGCTGACAGTATAATTTTAGCGTATTATTGATTGACAATCTCGAAAACCAGGTATTTTTTATTCAATAATAATTACAAAAAAAAAAATTAGAAAATTCGTCGCCATCAAAAACTAAGTGTGTTTATCGATTTAAATCTAGCCTATATATTATCTGCCATTCTGATGTCATGCAATTTTCTATTAAATTAAGTCACACACAACGTTCCCTGGACTACCATTGACGTTAATGGATTCGCTGTTGTATGCCCTATATCATTTCCATACGTGCATTTTTGTTTTATTAAAGGTGCTATTTATTTTTTATTAAAGGTGCTCAAGATTAATCTAAAATTTAAATTTGTTATATAAAAGTGTGCCGCATTATGATGAAATAACTTTCACAAACAGGGTTAATTGCGTGTAAATTTGAATAAGTATCATACATATTATGGCTTAGTTAAAACTGCACATTATAAGTGAAATCATTCTAAATTCTACATTTCAGCTACATTTGGCAATTTACAAAAAAAACAACTAAAACGGATGTTTATATTTTTGTTGCAATACAAAACCTATAAAACTACACAAAAGAAAGAATGAGACTTGATTGTATGAAAACACATGCCTCAGCAGTGTTACACATTTGAACATTCAAAGCGCGAAGCTATATGGTCATTCATTACAGCGTATACATGAGCAACACAATAAAACTTCATATTATTGTGTATTGAGTTGTTGTGTTTGATCCTTGTCCATAGCAACACTCGATACTGTCGTTTAATAATCCATTAACAGCGAGAGGTATCATTTCTACAGTTAATTCCGTGTAAGAATTGTTACTCTAAAAATAGAGTTACAGATTTTACAATCTCATTAGTTAAGATAAGCTTTGATCATCAAAGAAAACATTAAAACAAACACCTATTAGTAAATGTTAGTTAATTTATATCCGAATAAAGCGACAATTATTTGGATTTTAACATGAATTCGCAATATGTTATTACAATGCAAAATATCATTCAGGTTTCCAATTATCTTTTTCGAGTGGCTAATTGGTAATATAACAACGGAAATCGATTTCTGTCTATAAAAAACTGTGCGCGTAATGGAATGGTCCATATACATGGAAAAAGAACGTTTCTCAAATGATGTGAACGGTGGAGTACATTTCCATGGATGTTCGTTTTTATTCTGTGATAAGATATCGTTAGCTGACTTGCGCGTACATGCTATGAGACTATCGTTGACACCGGTCGCCGTGGCAACCAAAGTATTGAAGGCTTTTATTCTGCACATGGAGTATGATGATTACACGTGAAGCTATTTTTGAGAGCATAGGTCTATCCAGATTAACTTGAACATATTAGTTTACTCGTATAAGGTGAACTGGAGGCTTAGGTCGTGTGCTTCCTTCTGTTAGCACTGATGTCAAAGCCATATTTTGATTCCAATAATCGGACATATAGTATAATGTTAACTAATATCACACCTAACAGCGAATTACATTATTATTGGCCAATATGTAAGGATCAATGCCAGGATCGATATTAATCGTTTGCACTATTGTGTTTAGCTGCGTTTCCTTCATTATAAAAAAGGGTTATTATCGACTTTGACTTGGGAACGCAAGCATCAAATTCAAATGGAATTTGCAATCAGAAAATTGACGCTGTAAGAAAATGTGTGTGTCAATCAGCCAAAGGGCTTAAATTACAGAATCAAGTACACATCTTTATTAATTAGTGAATTATTATTTCATATCAGGACTGATTGGAATTTTGAGCCGTAGATCGGAGGATATAACACACTAATAATGGATTTATTAAATCAAGTGGATTAACGTGTATCGTCAAAGTTACGATTTTTCGCTCGCATGGGTTTGCAATGATATAATTTATTTTAGCTGTTGCAAATATGAGAGCAGACGAAATCGAGAATATTTTGACCGGCCAGTTGGATAAAATTCCTAGTTTCCCACCAACGTCAGTCAAACTGTTTGTCTGCGCAAACGAGAAAGGTACCTGTTTCCTTTTATTTCATGCAATGAAACGCACTCTTGAAAAGAGCAGCTGATGACATGATAATTAACACAGCCAAAATAACCAATATTTACTCCGTTAATAGTGTTTTATTATAGGCCATCTTAAAAAAAATAATGTTTGTTTGGAGTGAACGCGACCCACATCATGTAAGTAGGTATGTAAGTAGGTAAGCTTTTTTATGAAAACGTTCTTTACATAAAGATCTATTGCTTTACATCCATAACAATTACGGTGAAAGACTGTGTATAATGTGAACCCATTCCTTCATCAAGCACCCTTATACCTTTTGAAGCAATTAAATTGAGAAGGAAAACCTGGAATAATTGAAGTTTTATTTGTGATCCTCTAATTTATTATATATCCTTTCTCTTTTGTTTGGCTGTAACACATGTATATACATCAACTGACTAACTCTCGTCGTAAAATACCATGTATTCGTGCATGAATGTCTCTTAAGGGGAAAAAAGTATTACAGACCAAAACAAAATTGGTTATGGGGAATTTGTTGAGTAGATTGGGTTATCCCGCAGATTTTTTTTCCAGGATGGCTATATTACTTCTTAATATTAAATAAAAAAAATAACAAAGTAAGTGTTTGTATAAGTTTATAGGCAGAAGCATAAACAAAAAATGTGCTAACTACTATATATTTATATTTATATTATTTATGTACATTAATATGTTAAATATTAGCGAAACCTATTTATCTAGTTAGAATACCACTCTTATTCAACATAAGACTCAATAGACGGTTATATAATATACAGTTTTACTGTCTGACATCATAAATATCGACAGTGTAAATGGTTGATTGAAGTTTATTTGTTTTCCAAGTATCAAGACATTTACCGTATTTACTGCAAAAAAACGCAATATTTAGAATTATCTAAAGGAATAACACGAATTATGAAGACAAACAAGTTGAAATAAATTATGCCTCTGCGGACTAAAATACATCGAGTGATGATAATCCGTGAACGAAGCAATATGTATAGTATAATTTTATCGATTAGTATAGGTGTTAGTTTAAAATTGTACACGTGTACTTCAAAGTGTCATTAAAGTAAGTATTTCGACATCCTCATTAACTAAACAAAGATTTGATACAGTTTGTACGGTAAGAGTCATAAGGTGATCAAAAACCTACGTTCCATCAAAAGAAAAGAATTATATGTAGGCATTGATAATGTTTTGCATTTTTTTTGTTTCATATGTCATATAACTCTCAGTGAACAACGTAAGGATAAACTGAATGATGAATATCGATTCCACTGTCTGAAGGAAACAGTGCTGACGAAATTCGTAAACACAATACATGCATCACTTTTATTTGAACAGATCTATGCTTATTTTCAAGAGAACAAAATACGTAAATACGACGTAATCGACCTTGTGTTTGTATATTGTTAGTATGTTAGACTTTTTACTGACACAATGATTGCATGTTCGTAAAAAACTCACTGTGCATATTTGATTGAAATATTGTTTTTACCACGCGCAAGAAAATGACTTTCGTACGAGGCCAACATTAATCAAAGATATGTCCATTGACGTACATAGATCTTTGTAGTAATTGATTAAGTTTAATTAGCTGATTAAACAATGCAGATGATGTGTGGGCACAAACGTAAGAGCATTTGATCATTATGTAAGATACTGTTAGCAAAACTAAAGCAAACTAATGCGCTGCTACGGTTGCAAATGCTTGTAATTTTAAATTGAGGAAAGTTACACAATCTAGAGAGCATCTGGATAACGAAGATATCCTCACAGCTCCAAGACAATGCACCGACATGCATGTATACATTTTAATTGTATTCTTTTAACTTTTGTTGCAATTATAGTTTGGAGTGTAAATATACATGTGTATTTAAATAATGTGAATGCATTATTGAAGAAAACCTGCATAAACAACAACAAATAAAAACTATTCATCTTAGAATCATTATACAAATAAAACGTAATTAGAAATGAAATCTTTCAAATAGGGTATTTGGTCGGCCTCCGATTCTTATTTAAAAAAAGATTAAGGCAACCGCCACTTCGATGAAAATGTACGTGGCGTTACTGACAAGATAATACTAATTAATTATCGAAATCATAAACACACAAATATATTAAGGTAGCGCACCCGTAATAGGCACCTTTCCAAATATAATCTAATGTATTTTTTTCTTAATCAGCATCATTACACTGAACTTCATGCAAATTTTAAGGTAGGCTTTCCATGCTTCTTAAACAAATATACTGATTTTTTCAAAACCACCCCACGCTCGGCTTTTGTCCAGTTTATTTGCACCCCTGGGTTATATGAAAGTTCCATAATTCATCCAGATTTCCAAATATGGGCATGAAGTTGGTGTGTACAGATGCAGTAAAGGTGTTTCAAATTTTAACAAGATGAAATAAGTATTCTTTTGCAGACATTTATTTTTTTTATAATTTGTTATCTATGGAAGAGCGCCATGAAATGTAAGTGGTTTCAGCCAAGTAGAAATTGGGTTGGTTAAAAACAAAGTGTCATAACATTCAAAATAGCTTCATTTATAGATAAACTTTATACAGCAAAAATACCAAAAAAAAGACAGATTTACCGTTTACTTTTTTAAATAAAAATAAAAATGCAACATGCATGATTCGTATTTTCAGCAGTAAATCACCCATCACCATACAGTTGTTTTAATTTAAAAATTGAAGAATGTGCATAAAAATCGCAACATATGTAACAATAAACATATCTTATATGCTATATTAAATCAAATGACGTTAGAAAAGAAATAAAACTAAAGTATGCGGTGTCGTCAGGATTCGAACCTGCGCGGGAAGATCCCAAAAGATTTCTAGTCTATCGCCTTTACCACTCGGCCACGACAACTTCACATTAGGACCTGCTTACATTAGATATCCATAAGTTAACAGGTAAAAAGGCTCTTCGATCTTAGAAGAAATCGCGGGAAATCATTACGGGTGCGCTACCTTAAAACATAAGCCTGGAGGATTCTAAACGCCAGAACAAGCTGAATAGCGTGACCATATTTATTTCCGTCATCAAGAAATGTAATCAGTTGAACTGAGGGTATTTAAGCCTTTTTTTCTAAGACCTTAATACCACTAATTAAAGGTCACATTGACCCAATAATCCTTCTTAAGCTTGATCAATGAACAAACATTGTCATAATTAACTGTGATAGCAACAAGAATGTTTTTTACGTGCATTCACGCTGTTTAATGTGTTTTACATACATTGTGTCACATTGTACTTCAGCAGTTTAAAAAAAAAAACAGATATAAGTTGAGTAAATAATATATTATTTTAGTAACTGCATGAGTCCCTGTATGTATGACAAGTGGCCAATCGGCACAAACTGTACACAGCACAAAAGAGACCCACATAAAATATGCATTAAAACAGGAATGTTGTCGGGGTTACCGCTTTGCAACGGGTTTAAAGGGTTTAAATCAGTTAAACGGTGCACGAACCTCACACTTGGCCCACATTTGTGGCGTGTTCTGAGAAAACTGGGCAAAATGCTTGTGCGTAAAGTGTCATCCCAGATTAGCCTGTGCAGTCCGAACAGGCTAATCCGGGACGACACTTTCCGCCTAAACTGGATTTTCGCTAAGAAGAGACATCATTTAAACCAAAAATTCCATAAAAGCGGAAATTGTCGTCCCTGATTAGCCTGTGCGGACTGCACAGGCTAATCTGGGATGACAATTTACGCACAAGCATTATNCATACATGTAATAGGTATGTCAGAGAGGCTTTTACGATTTTTTAATTGTCATATAAGACGAAGATTTCTCACACGCATTCTCAAAGCTCCATCTACTCAATAACAATGTGTCCGACATACAAAGCCAGGACTCATGTTTGAATAATTATTACATTGTGTGTTTATGCATTGCCATGTAGTGTATCGGTCATTGGTCACTTTCCTTTAATATAAGACATGCGGTTAAAATATGTTTCTCCGGAAGATATTTTTGGAATTTCGTTGTATGCAACATAATTAAGAGACTATTATAGTTTTTATAAAAGAAAGTGATCCATGTTCAGCCATTTTAATGTTAAAAGGCATTTTCTTAGACATACTTTGCTATAACTATTCCTTTAAAGTCAAACAATTACACATATTTTTCAGAATTTGACATAGAGCGGAAATACCTTTGGCACGAAATTTTACCTGATCTTCAGCAGCACTGTCTTCAATATGGCGTCGATATCCAGCTGGTGGATTGGTTGCTAGGCAATGAAATTGAGTCTACCTCCCGTCTTAAAGAACGGTTGCTGGATATTCAGGATTGCCACAAACATTCAATAGGACCATTCTTCTTGGTAAGAATTCGACTAAATGAAATTAATTTTAACATGTACTAAATCATATTAAATTTTGAGTGTGTTAATTGTGTTGTTTAATAAATAATATGAATATGCTGCTGTTAGTTTCGGTTCAATGTTTATAACATTGTTTAACCAAAAGATATTACCGTATTACCGTATTTAACATTAACAAGGCTTGCCTTATGCATTATATCCATTTAACGAATTACAAAACATAGCTGAAACTGCAACTATTACATGTTAGATTTGTATATCGTTGATAGTGTTTTGTTCTAAATCTGTTTTAGTTTTATGCTAAGTAGTGAAACTGTTAATGAGCTAAATCATTGTATCACTTAGTGTTCGGGAGTATTTTGATTGTTAATGTAGAAGAATCAGTAGAATAAATTCAAGAAAATCTGATAGTTTTCGAGGTGAAAACGCTTACACCAATACTGGAAATAGAGCCAATATAATATGTCTAGTAATCACACTGATAACCAAAACAATCCTCTTATTATAAAGAATATGCCATTTCCTCCTGTTTATATAACTTGCTCAAACAGGCCTTCATTGGAGACGAGTATGGCCAAGTGCCTCTGCCAGACAGCTTCAAGAAAGAGGACTTTGAACATCTGAAGCGGCTTCTGAAGCAAAGTCCACGTAAGTCTCGCATTAGCTCTTTCAGTGCTGGAACCGAATTTTAAAGGCCTTTGCAAACAGTTTGGATCCAGATGAGACGCCACAGAACATGGCGTCTCATCAGGATCCAAACTGTTTGCTATTCTGATAGTATTTTTTGAAAAAAAAATCATAGAAAATGCTAATTTTATAAATTAAGCAGACGACATTTTAGCAGACGACAAATTTCCCAGCATGCAAAGGGTTAGACAGAACATAATGTATGCATTTGAGCCTTTCTCTGTAAAAAACAGGTGTAATGCATGTGCGTAAAGTGTCGTCCCAGATTAGCATGTGCAGTCCGCAAAAGCTAATTACGGACAACAATTTCCGCCTAAATTGGATTTTCGCCAGTAGTACAATAAAAGCGGAAAGTGTCGTCCGAGATTAGACTGAGCCCCTAGGGAAGCAGAGTCCACGTAAGTCTCGCATTAGAAAGAATATATAATATTATATAATTTAAAAAAAAAAAACAGAGTGAAAATCCTCATCTTGAAAAAATAAACGAATAAACGAGAAGGCCTCAGCATATTGGAGGCATGACAAAATGTAGGCTCGATCAGAAATTCGCGTTGTTTTTCGGACAGCGGAACTTAGATCACCGTGCAATATAAAACAAAAAGTGGCACAATAAATTGAATTTTATGTCGTGGGATGGTGACATTATTCAGAAAACAAACGTGTGCTATCTGAGCATTCGGTAATAAAATGTATACATAATGTACACCGTATGATGTTTGATTTATCGTTTTCATTTATGAATTCAAAAGCAGCCGCTTCCATAGTTGATTTTTTTTATTTTGCGAAACGTTAAGTCAGGACTTCATGGAGCTATATAAAATTAAGATAAAAGTGTAAATGATTATTTCTTGAAATTTAAGCGACGTTTTATTTTGTTGACCGTGATACATGTAGTTGTCCGTCGTCTACTATCTGTGGATTTTCAGTTTTGTATCTACACATGTATATGCTTGTGCATGTACATCACAATCAAAGTTCAAACATATAAAATAATCATATAGAATGTTATATAATGATGTGTTAAGATGATGTTCTTTGTACATGTCTTTAATTTTCTTTTCGTAAAAAGTTTTGCCTTGTCTTGTCAAATAAGTCTTGTCCTGGCTTGTTGTGTCTAGTCTTGCCATGTCTTGTCATATATAGTTGCTATTAACAAAAGATTCTAAGATTTGTTTAGTTTCTATATACCTATTGAATTTGTTGAGAACCTCTAGAAAATCTTACGTTTCTAATTTTTATCTGACATAAATACTTATTTTACAAAACACGATTTCCTTGAGAGATTAGTCGAGTCCGTGTCAGTATATAAATACCCATTTATGTGTGTAATATGATACCTAAAACATAAATAATGAACGGCCAGAGATATTACCGGGAGATACTTAACCTCTTTTGCATTATCTGCTTGTCTTTTATTAAAGAAAAGTGACCATTGCAATATCTCTTTTAGCATTTGATGTTTCCGTTTGTTTATTTTTTTTTGTATTTTATGATAATAGATTTAATAGTACTTTTTACAATCGATTTATTGTTTGTTTTATCATGCTTGTATTAAATGTTTAAAGCGTTTACTTTGATTCCTTCAACAAAACCAAAACCAATTATCTCTTTGTGATTGAGAAACTGGAAGTTTAACATCTTGATGATAAATATGGAATCAACTGATGTAACGGATTAATTGACCTCATTTATTGCATATCCATAAACAAGACAGTCAGAAGGCATTCAAAAATGCGAACACGAAAAACGATAGACGTAAGAACATAATCTTAGAACACAATGGGGTCAAAAAGTGATGTTAATTAAAACGGAAATGTACCTTAACAATGCATGAACATGGCATATATGACATAATAACCGTTTTCGCATGACGCGGCTATGAGTTTTCCGCATGTGACAAGATGTCTGCTTGATTTTCAATCCTATTGATTAGAAGATGAGGGTAATTAATCGATTACGAAAATTGCATTCCTTCGTCAGCAGCATGATGTAAAACGTGCAATTTATCAATAAGAATGTCTTCTGATTATACTCCTAATAACGTGATTAATTTGTTTTTGCATTTTATAATTATAATCAGATGATTAATTATTATGTAACATTCCTTATGATAATGGCACTGAGCTAAATTAGAATATGTGTCGTATTACACCGCTGCTATCAACCTTATACAACGGTGTCTGATATAATTTTTTATCAGGTTAGAGCTGTTTATATTAGTCAATGTTTTTAGGTAAATAGTTTAACTTGGAATTATCGTTGAAATCATCATTCTCGGAAGAAATGAATCTGATTCAACAACAAAAAACTATTTGATACCAAGAAAATAATACATATTGTTGACATCATGATATCTGAGATCATAACTTTTTACTGATGGTTTCTAGAAATATCACTTACATGTTTTCTTGGAGAATTGTACGTTTTTGTAGGCATTTTGGTATAAGCACCGGTTTTATTTCCATTAATCGGTTTTCACAAAGACGTCAAAAGCGTTTCCATATGATTGTGTGGTTTACATTAATTGTAACCGATGCAATTACGTGCGTATTTTACCGGTATGTTATTTGTGAACATCCGTAAAATGTCAAATGTCTTTGATTGTTCGTCAAGGGTAAACAAGGTGTAGGTCTTTCATCACTCTTGTTTATGCTTTTTTATAAGTTCATACCTGGATATCCTTATTGTAGAGGTAAGAAATGTGGCACGCCGAAACTGCCGACAAGGAAATGCATCATTTTTTTAACATCCATCAATATTTTCGTATCGGTAACTAAAGTATACATACACGTGTGTCATTTTGTATACTATTTGTATTTATTTTCTTGACAGAGCTGCAGCAACTGACCGCACTATACGAGCTAGACGAGAATGCAGTGCCGCCCGAGTATGTCATCAAACCAGTGGACAACAACGGGTGAGTGGTCGAGACAGGCAATAAGAACGCCGATAAAACAAAGTCATGTGTTCTGCATTTTCTGAGACTTTTTAATTGAGTTGGCCAAGTATCTTGATTTTAAATGGCAGAAAAAAAACACCTGGTTACAGAATCCAATACATTTATGTTCCGAAAATCCTTAAATGAACTCACACACACAGAAAGGTGTAGCAAGCTTTAATTTCGGAACACATGAAACGTATTAACGCCTTAGTGTCCTTTTTGAACTATATTGCTGGAGCAATTCGTTTTTTTTTTTTTTGCAAAAGGCGCAAATAATTGCAGCAAAATAAACAATATAGCTTAATTGGAAATTATTATTTTTTGATCTGTTTTGAATGCGTTTTCCCCCCAAAAAAGAACATAAGCTTATAATCATGTCAGTTACCAAAAAATGTCAAAAAGTTTACAAAAATGTATCGCAATTTTACATACAGAAAACCAATGCGCTGAACAGGTGAAACATGTTGGCTCATAAATAGAGAATATTTGTTGGAGTCGGTGGAATATCGATTTTAATTCACAAGTGATCATAGAAAATTGATTTTTCTATGACCATGAGTGAATTAAAATCGATGTGCCTCCGAATCCAACAAATCTTCTTTTGATGTTATGCTTACAAATCATTATTTTTGTATTTTTGCCAAAACAATGTTCCGTTAAAACAATGAACATTTTCGATAATTTTCACCGTTAAGTTTCACTGTTTGAAACAATGAATTATCAGTTTTAATTCACTGATCTTTTACTATACATAACATTAAAGCATAAAATAAATGCGGTTATTTGTTATATGAACAACATATCGATCATTCAATATACTAGTGTTCTCATGACGCAAGAGGAGAGTGGTGCCAATTATGCGAAAGCTACATATATCTGCAATGGCATGGTTTTATTCCATATTAAGTTCTCAGACGTTGACAGCCTCTATTGGCATCGTGCTTAGTTGCAGTTGAAAGTTCCCACGGACAGATATTTGTATAACTTTAATCGTGATCGACACATGTAAAGGTCAAAATAAAAATATCGTTTCCAGACAATTTTGATGGAACACTTCCCATATGTATTAATAAAACAAATGCGTATATTTACTGTGACAATTCTAGTTTTCTTATATTAAAATAACTTTTAAATATATATGTCTTCATTTCAGGAAAAGTCTGGCGGATAACTTGCTGGTTGTGCTACAATCGGTTCTCGTCCGGGAAAAATACAATAACGGCTTTGACGGCCTGTTTCTATCTAGTACGTTCACGTGTTCTTATATGAGAGTATTATGTATATGGGTGATATTGGAGCCCTATAAAATGCATTTATACACCAAATTCTTTGCATTGGCCGTTCCAAGACAGTCGCCCTAGTTTTATTTGTATTATCTCCCGCCAAAGGCGGAGGGATATAGATTTGGCGTTGTCCTTCCGTCCGTCATTCCATCCGTCCGCCCGTCATTCCGTCTGTAACAAAATTTTGAAATTAGCGGGGGATATCAATTCAACGAATTTGCTTGTTTTTATTTATGTTTGTGTTGTTTGGTGTGTGTTTTGTGTTGTGTGTAATTCCTTTATGCTGTGCCTGAGGGGTTGGCAATTGGTCACTTGCCATGAATAAGGAACGTCTTGCTAATTGTGAGATTTCTGTCCTGCCGAGTATCACTTTTTGCTAGAATCGCTATTAAAAATATTGCTATATTGCTAGTCTAGATATTCTCAAACACTCCGTCAGTTTAATTAATGAAAACGCACTCAGTTTTATTAACATGTATGACAAGGAAACACTTTGTTTAACCCTGGCATTCGCTCGCTCTGCGTGTTCAGATAGTTCGCGTTAACTGTGGCGTGCTTCGACAAAAAAAAATATGACGTACTACTACTTGAACGCATCTGTAATTTTGCAATTAACAAAGCAGTGTATTAAAATCTCTTCCGACATCACTGCGTGCATCGCGTGATCCCTTGCCAATTTCGTCTTAATCCATCGCGTTCACACTTGTCTATTTCGTCTATTTCAGGATTGGAAACTGAGATCAAGAAGGCGTTGTGTTTAGACCCAAGCAAGTGTGTATTCGTTATCAGACACCATAAGGAACATGTCAGTAAGTTATGACATCTTCGCTTCTTAAAATTACGCTGACCTACAGATCTCTAAACGGTTAATTAACTTTTTTTCTAAATATACTAGAAAAACAGCATGGCTCAACATTATTATTTCACATACATCAAAGTACGTACATTTTTTTCGCTTGTCCTCAAAGATAAACTCAATTGAAAGTGTTCATATCAACCAGTTTCCATGGCAACCGCCACTCAAAAGTGGAAAACGGACCAGGGCGACTATATCACATCATTATTATATTATATCTTAACCTTATACAAACGAATTAGTGTTTAAACAAAGACTACACATTGTGCTTTATTTTAAAGACCAAATAATATATATTTATCTCATTTGCATATTCATGAATATTAATGAGAAACTAACAAAATCGGGAAAACAAACCTATTTATGATCATAACTATGTAACTATACAATCAAATTTGATGAACTTGGTGTCTATACCTAGGTTTCAAGGGGCAAAGAACACATAATGATCATCATACATTGTTTAAGTTTAATATAGTACACACAAATCCAACATGGCGTCAAAAATGGCCGCCAAGATGGCCGCCAAAACCTATTTATGAACATAACTATGTAACTTTCCACTCAAATTTGATAAATGTTGTGTCTATACCCATGTTTTAGGGGGGCAAAGAACACATTTATATCATCAGACATTGTTTAAGTTTAATATAGTACACACAAATCCAACGTGGCGTCAAAAATGGCCGCCAAGATGGCCGCCAAAACCTATTTATGATCATAACTATGTAACTTTCCACTCAAATTTGATAAATGTTGTGTCTATACCCATGTTTTAGGGGGGCAAAGAACACATTTATATCATCAGACATTGTTTAAGTTTAATATAGTACACACAAATCCAACGTGGCGTCAAAAATGGCCGCCAAGATGGCCGCCAAAACCTATTTATGATCATAACTATGTAACTATCAACTTAAATTTGGTGTCTATACTCAGGTTTTAGGGGGCAAAAGAACACCCTAATATCATCAGACAAAGTGTAAGTTAATTATGTTACACAGAAATCCAACATGGCGTCCAAAATGGCTGCCAAGATGGCCGCAAAGATGGTCGCCAAAACCTATTAATGATCATAACTATGTTACTATACACTCAAATGTGACGATTTTGGCGTCTATACATAGGTTTCAGGGGGCAAAGAACACATTAAGATAATCAGACATTGTTTAAGTTTATTACATTACACACAAATCCAACACAGCGTCCAGAATGGCCGCCAAGATGGCNAACAATTTAAAAAAAGGAAAAAAAGTAACCCTCAACAGGGCTCGAACCACTGACCCCCGGATTCCTGGAGTCCTAGAGTAAAAAGCTACCTGTTTAGACCACTCGACCACGGACGCTCATGTTTAATGCTGATGTATTTTTAAGCTATATAAGCAATCCTCGTAGGTTCCCAAAATATCGTTTCGCGTCGCGCGACGCTTTATCTAGTGGACAGTCCCTTTAAGGAGACAATGAACACTTTAATCGAATTGAAGTTATCACTAAGCAGTTGAATAATAATAGATTCCAATTTACGATATTTGGAAGAGAGAATAAACTTGCACATGACTTCATGATAGGATCAGGTTTACTAACTTCTGTAGACTTCATTTTTTTACCGTTGCTGAAAAGCATTGAAGATAGAGTACAACCTGAATAAGCATGAGTTTTTTTCAAAAGGTTAATATTATACTCTTTGTATTCCTTTGACTATTTGTTGACATCAAAGCGGAAGTAAATGGCTTATTGTCCCTTTCGGAGTAAAGCAGGATCAAGATGAGCAAATCTGTATCCCCGCCCACCAACGTTGTGGTGCTACGACGGGATCGTTATACTGTTGATTTAACAATTTCAACATCTGCATCCCCTGAAGACAGAATAACATAGCATCCCACTTTAGAGTTCAGAGTTGTGCTGATCATGCCGGCCTTGTTTCTGTCACGAGACAAAAAGTCTTTCTTTTTTACATGAGCATTCTGTTTCTTTGCCGAATCTCACAATATGATTCACGTTTGTTTCATCGTCTCCGGTGCGTGTTGTCTTGGTTATAATGACGTCTTCGTAGCCATCGAACCCCACTGTCGCTTGTCCGTAATGCCTTTTTATGAATCTAAATAACACTCGGCTATTGCATTATTTGAGTCGCCCTTCTCCATGGTCAACGATGCAGCAAAGTGCGACCATCATGCATCTGTTTCGTGAATACAGTGTATCGCAGCCTCATATGATGTGTCTACAGCATACTCTCAAATTGCCTGAGCGATCTTAGGCTTATCTGCTGTACAAAGTATGTTCTTTGCTTCAAAGAAGGCAACAGGATTGACGCTCAGTTCATAAGACAATACGACTGCATTGGAAGGATCGCCAGATTTTAACACCACTTGGAAACGCTGGAACAGAAGAGCAGGATAAAAAGCACAGTCAGAAGCGATATTAACAGCCAAGCTATTCCCAAGAGCTTTGGCTCTGTATTTTCTCGTATATTTATAAGCACAGACTGACTTTCCTATGATATCTCTTATGATCGTTTTCCAAACCGCCTCAATTGCATGAACATTCATATCTGACCCAGCCACTACCCCATTGACCATGTTTCGAAGAGTAGGGTCAGCTGTGTATGGTAAGCAGGTTGTAATCTGTGTCTGAATTTTCTCTAGATCAGAAGAATCCCCTTTGATGCACGCATCAGTTGAGTCTTTGTGTTGTGGACTTGTAGTATATGTCAGTTCTGTGAAATGCTGCGTCGCACGGTTGTGCTCGGATGTTGCAGATAAGGTCAAATGAGATTGTATTTCCTCGGTCATTCCACTGCCGCGAATTAGACCACATGTGATCTATAAAAACATTATTAATCTTTGCTCAATGACACGATAACGTCCTAGCCCAGCCCACCACAGATTGCTCTTACGAACAACGGGAAACCAATACCGAACGTTCGATAAACGTCCGGTTGCGTTTCCTCTTGGTTGCTTATTTGCTGCAGATACATGTAGTAATAAGCAGATTGCAGGTAATGTAACCAGCTGCAGCAAAGATGGATATCATATCGGACACTGCCTGCTAATGCATCAGCCAACACACAGTACGATATGCTTGAATTTGTAATCATAAGCTGATAATTCAGCCATACTATGCTTGTCTTTGAGGTCATGGCAAGTTCATGCTTCTTCTTCTCTGTAGCCCTCTCGAGTTTGATCGAAATCGCATAACATATATCATCTGCTAGCGTCGTTTTGCATCTAAAAATGGAAGAGTACAAATCCTTGGCATGATCCAGCAGTATCTGAATGTCTGGATATTCCTGGGTCATTTCGGCTGTAAGCTGGCTGTGTATGCACTTTTCAACAAGAAGTCCCGTGAAGCCCTCTGGACAGCTTTTCGTGTCAAAATGTGCACAATTGCATTTTCTCCATGGAAGCCTCATGTATGTTTTTGAGAGCAGTTTCTTCCGTTAGGGATCCTTTGCCCCCCCCCCCCCCCAGTNAGGTTGTGGCAAGGTTGCAAACTAAGGCTTATGTTGACAGAATGCACGCTTTGTTCCCATTGTACATATTAATCATAGGCAAGAATTTGACTAACAACAACCCAGGGTACAGGCTTTTCTGATGCAAGATACGCATCATTCCCAGCCAACTCAGTGATGCCTGAAGCTGAAAAATATCAATCCTCTTGTCAAAATCCAGAAATCGTGGCAGGTCCAAACGATGGAATTTCACATAACACGCATCAGGTCAAAAGTAATGGACTTGTGGTCCTTCGTATTGTGTCGTTGGACGCCATGTGAGATTTCCGTGTAACATAATACACTTAAACTATGTCTGACAATCTCAATGTGTTCTTTGCCCCTCGAAACCTCGGTTTTGACACCAAAATCATCAAATGTGAGTGGATAGTTACATAGTTACATAGTTATGATCATTAATAGGTTTTGGTGGCCATCTTGGCGGCCATTTTGGATGCCATGTTGGATTTGTGTGTACTATTGTAAACTTAAACAATTTCTGGTGATCTTTATGTGTTCTTTGCCCCTTAAAACCTAGGTATAGACACCAAATTCATCAAATTTGAGTGGATAGTTAAATAGTTATGATCATTTTTAGGTTTTAATGGCCATCTTTGCGGCCATTTTGAACGCAATGTTGAATTTGTGTGTAATATAATAAACGTTAACAATGTCTGATGATCTTAATGTGTTCTTTGGCCCTTGAAACCCATGTATAGCTACCAAAATAATCAAATTTGAGTGGATATTAACATCGTTATGATCATTTATAGGTTTTGGCGGCCATCTTGGCGGCCATTTTGGACGCCATGTTGGATGTGTGTGTCCTATTGTAAACTTAAACAAGTTAATGGCCTTAATCAGAATTGGTAATTTGTTTTATTATTCTCTCACATGGTGTTTCCACAGACGGCTTAACAGTGCAAGACCACCACAATTATCACATGTCATCTAACGAAGTGCAAAATGGCACCTTGCCCGTTGTTCGTTTAAAAGATTACGTCATATCCAACGGCGATGCGTCAAAAATTATCAACATCGACGCTTCTCGTGACATTCACAATATTTCCTCGGAAACCATAAAACTCAACGGGGAATACGTAACCAACTACGTTCTTCGACTGACCGAGATTCTCTGCAAATCTATCGACGATTCGTCGCTTGCAACGAGAACTCCTTTGGTGACTTGCAGACACTTGCTTGATCCAGTTGAACTGTTATTCCATCTGAACCAGTGCCGTGACGCGTTCAACGGTGCGCTAAATATCAGTTTCGAATCATACATTTCTAAAATCCAAGCGCATCTAATCTACGGTTCAAAGACTGACCATCAGCTGTGCATCATCAAAGGACCGGAAGGTTGCGGTAAAAGCACCATTCTTGCACGAGCTAGCTATCGTGCACGAGAACTCTTTGGCGCCGATGCAATTATAATATATATATTCGTCGGATTGACTCGCAATGCGTGTCTTGCGGAAGATATTTTCCGCGCTATTTGTAGAAATATTAACACGTTGTTCAAGCAGGATATCAACATCGAATCATACAACCTGAAGAAATTGTTAAGCTACTTTCACGGTTTAATGAATCGAGTGTCGAAAAATTCAAAGCATTTTGTCTTCTTTCTTGACGGAATCGAACGAATGCAAATGTGCCAAACAAGTCCGAGCGACTTTGAGTCCATAGACTGGTTTACAGCCAGACTGCCTCCGAAATTCCATATTTTAGTCACGTGTTCCTCTACAGAAAGCTCTACCATTGTCCAACGAATCGAGAGCAAACTTCTTCAATCAGACGCTGTAGTTTATGTGAACAATTTGCTCGAAGAAGACTGTGAACTACTGCTCAATGCAACACTGCAGACATCGAGAAGGACATTAACAACCAGTCAAAAATCCGCCATTTTGGAAGAAATGTCTAAAGACAGAAACTTATTTGTGGTTTGTCAGAACGCACGTAATGTGACTGAATGGTCGTCATCATTTGCCATTGAAGGCGACAAAGCCTCTAACAAACACATATTTAAGTCAATGGAAGATTTGATATCGGGTTTTCTCGATAAGCTAGAAGCGGCTGTTGGTAAAATTTGTGCTCAAGCTATTTGCATCTATTTAACCCTGGCACGGCATGGGTTATCGGAAATAGAGTTATGCGATACGTTGACGTCAAACGACGATATCCTGTTGGATGCCTACAACAATGTTAGGCCGACTGTTCTCCGGTTCCCTTGCCATATGTGGTCGAATGCCAAAAGTGTGCTGGGTATGTTATTATTAAATAATTCAATACATGTAATTAAAAAAGGCTATAATTTATTTTACATGCTTATTTATTGATGGGACTTAATTACCTGGTTTTTGGTCGTCGCCCTTGAATAAAAGCTTCTCCATATCGCCCAATTGGTGCAAAAGGGTACCATGTGACATTTAATCTAGATTGCACATGGTACCTTTTTGCACCAATGAGACGATATTATTGTATACTGATAACGCTGTGTTCATTGGCGTTGACACGTAGACCTGTCCTGCAAACATTTGCAAATCGAAGAAATATGTATCCATGCATGAACTCAGATCAATTTCCGACAAATCTGTCAATGTTCTTAGAACAGTCTTAAAGTGTATTACTAGTATTGCAGCTATCAAGTAGATCAAGTTTCTGGTATCGATAAAACGGCAATGATAGTTCCACGAGGTGTATTTATAGTTTTGTTTACATTATTTCTAGTCACGAACATTTAGTGCATTGCTTTATAAACTATTAAATGTAGAAGTGGCTTTTCAAAAATAGCTAGGTGCGACAATAAATACATTCATACACGACCATATACAAGTATATGAAAACATAACTATGGGTATTTTTTTATAAGAGAGGGGCGTTGTTGCGCTAGCCCTAACCCTGAAGGTAAATGTATAGAAAATATAAATACTATTAATGCTGAAGTTGTGAATTTTCGAAATATTGTAATTTAAGAGGGCAGTGGTCCTATTGTGCATATATTTGTTACCGACATATTCAAGCGTTCATTCCAAACGTAGCCATTTGTAAACTATTATAAATACTTTGAACAACTTGATGACAGAAGAATGAAATGTTTATTATGCCAACTAGTCGTGTGTTAAGATTAGTTCCAATGCCATGGCATATGTTGATTCCTAATCAGCTAATAAGCATACATTTCAAATAATGAATAATAAACATGAATTAAAAAAATGCAAGCAAATACTAAGTGTATGTTTAACCAAATAATCAAAGAAGAATTGCGATTATTACATAGGCGTATGTCGCTATGCCGATGGTTGGATATATTGGTGGCGTCAAATTAGTTTAGTTTCTACGCTCTTTATTTGAAAACTAAGTGAGCTATTCCCATGGAACGTATTGCAACGGCACCTTATATCAAGTAAAAGAAAAAAAAAACGGTTATTGTACACTTACTTGAAAATGTATTACTTCATATTAAAGTACCTTATACTTAGACCTCGCTAGGGATTTCGCATGCGATTAGTATGGTCAATGTCACTTTTATTATTATTAAAGTTGTAGAAAAGCAGAAAATATTTATATGACTTATGCATTTTGTGTAGAAAAGCAGAAAATATTTATATGACTTATGCATTTTGTTCGAAAAATGTTCGTTTGAGGAAAGTTCAACGTTTCATGCACATGTATATTTTTTTACATTTGAAAAAAAATAAAAATATCTGCAATTTAAAAATCTTCTGGGAATACAATAAGTTTTATTTATGTACATGTCGAATGTATAAAATTAGGTCAGAACCAGTCATGTGCTAAACTATTTCAGAACCAGTCCTGTGTAAGAGATACATCGGGGGTAGAATGCTGCTCAGCTGGCGATTCACAAAGTGCGTGCTCGTCGTTCGCCAGCGTTACCTTACAACGCCTGAACATGCGTACACTGTACATCGGGATTTGGCGGACATTTTCTTGGAAAACTGGAAGCGAAAAAGTCCGTTTGCAAATTCTAAGGAAAGTTCCTTGTATCCATTTGAGACGGACCGCCTTTTAAGTCCACAACCGCTGGTGTACAACGACTTCATGTACAATTACAGAAAACTGCAAGAATTGTGGTTTCATCTTTTGAAATCAGGTTGGTGTAGTAATTTAGTTAGCAGTTACGACATATGACTTGATATCGAAGATATTACAGTTATTCAACACTGAATAGAACGGATAAAAATATGAAAAATAATACTGACTTGATGTAGTAAGTGCTTTAAATGTAATTGATATATTATATATTTCGATATTATGCCGTCGTATCACTTTACATCATACGCTAGCTTTAAATTGACTTGTTCACAGATTTTTGTATTTTTTAAAGATGTCATTCAATATTTTTAGTTACAAACCTATAATGTGTTTAATAGTCTTAACTTATAATAATAGCAGGAAAAAAGTTGAATAAAACAAATTGCCGCCGGGATTCGAATCTGGTACCTCTGGAAGAATCGACCAACACGTTACCACTGCGCCACGCAGCCGTATATAATAAATGATGAAACATAACCGCTATTCTAATACTCGACGTCGTTTCCAAATTATCGAAGAAAAGCGTTACAAACGCTTTTTTATTTTACCGATTGCGAATGCTAAATATCCGTTAATGAACCAATATTTTAATAAGTTTGTTTTAGTCAAGAGCGTTATTTCGCGTGTTTAAACATAATGCATACATTATTTTGTGAAGATATGTTAATTATTTTTAAATCATCATTTTGCCAAACTGCGAACAAGTTCCTTTTAGCTTGAAACACAGAGGTCCTGGGTGGTGGAGTAGGTTAAATTTGCCAAATTTGCATCAAACGTCAACACAATGCAGTTGTGTCTATATATTTCTGGAAAGAAGGAAATTCGTAAAAGTATTACTTAGAGGATAATACACGGCTGAGCCGGGCCGGGCAGTGATAATCGACCTGCAGGGAGCATATCTTACTTTTATACTAAATTATAGATGGCAGCGCCGTAGCCACGCTGAGGCACACCGAGGCAGTTGCCTCGGCTAAAATTTGCAGAGCAATGTTGAGATAACAAGGAAAAAAAGGAAAATTAATGTCTAAGAATAAAATCTTTATTTAAAGAAATTGAGGCAATTTAATGAATTTAATGCACTATGATATTCACAAACAAATATTATCATTGAGTACAATTGGTTCATGTTGAGGCAGATAATTATTTCATTTTAATAACTTCAATTGATGCCAAATGGCTCAGCAAAATGATTAGGAAAATCCGTATATTAAACAAAGCGTCGCACTGTACACTTCGATGTTACAATCATTGTGGACATCGGAACGTACCGAGCGAGGATCGGGTGTTTTACGGCCAGGTCTGGGTCTATTTTGGACCTAGACACACTTCGGGTGGTTGGCGTTTTCGCCTTTATTGGAATTCTCCTCTTTATGGCTGGCGTCTAGTTTAATCCGGGACCGTTTCAGGTGGTAAGAATCTTTGTTTACATTCGAATTTTCAAATTATGATATCCCGCGTATTAAACTTTTTTGATATAAAGTTCAAGTCTTTTCTTTTTAATAGTCAATGAAGTTGATGATAGAACGTTGATGATAGAAATGTCAACTGACAGAAAATGATGACGCAGTGCTAAAACAAAATGTTACACAAGAAAATTGAAAAAATGGCCAAAAACTTTACTGATTTAAGTTAAATATTTGTACTCCTCATGATAAGCAATATGCCCCTGTGACGCAATCGGTAAGGCGTCAGACTCTGGATCCATTGCTCACTATTATATTGTTGGTTCGAATCCCAGTAGGTCCGTGTTTAAGTAAATTCCATCAATGATCCTTTTTATATGTGTTTATGATTGAAAACGAGTTTGATTTAATGCATTTAAATATTTCTTTAAAGAGCCCTATTGTGCTTTCAAGCTCTAAATGGAAAAACAAATCGTCCACGAATTTTTTCACGGTGAACTTGTTTGAACTACAACAGCAAGTTTGCGGAAGCTGATTTGATGTTAACTTAAGAAATAATATTTTGTATTGGTTCTTGTACATGTGAGCGGAGTTTTAGCGCATTGCGAAGGCTTAAAACGTGGACACGTTCTACTATGAAAGAGGAATGGCTTAATGGCATCGCTGTAATGTTTGTGCATAAACACATTCCAGTTGATCGAAAAAAAAATCTTCAAATGTGGGATTCGACTGGAGACAGGAGAGTTGAATTAGCGTTCAATAAGATTGATATTTAAAAGTTGAAGAATAATATTGTTCATGAAACATTATTCGCTAAAATGTTTGATAGATCTGTTTCTTCATATTATAAGGTAGATCTATTTTATTTTAGTATTTCAATAATAAATATGTAAAGAACATTCTATTATCCATATACATACTATGGCTTGTATGAGAGAGCTGCGTCTCAATTTTTTCTTTCTTCTATCTGACTTCAAATGAAGTATATGACTATTTTATCTGTAGTAAAGTTTGTTACATCATTGTCACTTCAAACACCGTTTATGGTACCAGAATATAAAATTGACAATGAACTTTATTGATACGGAACGGTAATATGTAGCGTCCACGATTCCGATAATTTAGGTATAAAATGTAGTTTAAATGGCCTTTAAAACGCACCAGAGACGTTCTAGGTATAAACAAAAAAATTACGGGGGGGGGGCATGCCCCCGGACCCCCCTAGAAGGACCTAAGATACTGCCTCGGCTTAAATTTGGGTCTGGCTACGGCACTGGATGGGCACAGGTTTTGAGATTCTACTGTATTCAGTGTATTGTGTAATAATATTTTGTTCCTTCACTTAAAATTATTACCGAACGCTTTCCATACTTTTAATTTCTTTCAACTGATAACGACATTTATGACGTATCTCGAGTGACGTAATTTATGTGACAAAACACACCGCTTTAAGCTAGACACTCTGGATTTTAGTTACAACAATTCAAAGGTTGTGGTTTATTTAATAGTAAAATATTCATTTAAAAAGCATCTAACGAATGCAAAACGTATTTCGGATTGTGTGTTTGTAATTTATAATGGGAAACTTCAAGAGGACTAAAATAAATCACTCCGAGCAGGCATTCGATTTCGTAAAACGTTTCAAAAAGTGTAGTTCGAAATAAATTTAGATAAAGGGATGCAAAAACAGAAAATGAAAGTTCATATCGTTGTAATTTAATTATTATATATATAAGCATTGGATTAACGATGTCATTGAGGTAAGAGTGCCGTTTACTAAATGTTGATGTTGGAAGACTCCTTAATTTGGCTTAAACTTAAAGCTCAAATAGTTTCATCAATCTAATCAACAGTACAGTTTAACTTTCAGTTGCAATCAATATTTTTTTTTCATTATTTCAATTGTGTGCTTCGTTTAATTATCATTTTTTAATTATTTCCTTGATTTTTGGCTTAATTTTATTAATCACCATAGGAAAAGACTGAATGTGGACGCCATTTTGTTCAGTTGACGTCGCGCGATCCGATTCTGAGGGCCGATTATAAATAATCGGCCCTCGCGTGAGGGCCGATAATTTATACTGCCCCCGCAATAGTGATAATGGCATGAACAACTGTACAAATTTGTTACTATATATAGTAAGGTATGTATTATGAACATTTAGTGAGATTTCCTAGAAGTATGATCTTTTTAAGGACGTCTCTTGATGTTTTGCCGTTTTTAGCTAGCTTGTTAACGCGCCCTTATAAGCAGTTGCCTTCGAATTAGCTGTGAGGCTCTTCGTTAAATTCAAATTTAACTTTTGGGAGTTGGATTTTTTTTGGTCAACTGTGCTATAGAAGCCTTTGCAGTTTTACGGCCACGTTAACAAATCGCCGCTCCCTTATTCAGGTGACATTCGCCGACTCAAAGAGAACACCCTGTGCAACTTCGAGTACCTGTTAGCGATGGCGGACGCAGACAGTATTCAGCGTCTCCTGTACAACATGGGGCTCATCCGGTCCCTGCTTGTGGACGAGGATATCCATCTCCTGTACCTGACCATGAACTCCGCGGGCCTCTCCCTGTACTCCGAGCCCCTGCAGCTGGTCAACGAGCTCATAGGGAGGCTGAGACCGCTGAAAGGTAAAGGACCAATCAGAATGTTGAAACAGACTAACACATACATATGAGTCGCGATCTTGGAAAACGGGGCTTTAAGGTTGTGCGTTAAGTGTCGTACCAGATTTGCCTGTGAGGGCTGCAGGCCTGTCAGGGCTTTTATGACGTTTTTATGGAAGTTTTCGTTTCAATGAAGTCTCTTCTAAACGAATATCCAGCCAAGGCGGGAAGAACGGACAGCACAGGCTAATATGGAACTATGCATTAAACCCGGTTTTCCCAGATCGCAGCTCATATTTACTAAGGAGTCTCTTATATAGGTCTTTCTTAACAGAGATTGTTTCGGTTTTTATACACCGAGAAATCTCGCATGTATGTCCCTTTACTAGAAACAGCGACAGCTTCTCATGGGAGGCAGTGGCATCTGAAAACTTTATCTAAACCTAACTTATAATTTCAATTCATGTCGTTGAATTTGTTTTTGAAGGAAACGAAAATTAATTCGAAATATGGGAAATGTACATCTTTATGTGATTTTATTTATTCAGAATACTTTCCGGACTTCATCGAGCCGCTGGTGCTACAGTGCATGGAATGGTGCGACAACTACTTCCTTCCCTTCCTCGTACCCCTCACCACGTGGTTGGACAACGTGCACGAGACGCACGTGACCTACATGGCCTTCGAGCACGTGATCACGAGCTCCACCCTCATACCCAACGGTCAGCACGTGATCGCGGCCTCCGACAACGTCATTACGATGTATCACATAGCGACGAAGAGGAGGATGAAGACATACGTAGGTTGGTTGACCAAAACTACATTTACACGCAACAATAGAACATCTTATTTGAATCAGACGTGATATATCTATAATGTGAGAAATGTAATATATGATGGTTACCAGTTTATTTCGAATATACATCGATATATATATATATTGGTTGGCAACAAAATTTTCATTCATATGTTAACAACTGCTGATTTGCTGTGTGTTCTATGCGTAAAGTCGCAATACTCGTTTACTATAATCCATTTTTGTAACGAAATAATTCCAAAACACAACATATGTACGGCACGTGTATTTCGAAACAGAAAATAACGGAAAATCTTCGCACCTTTTTCACAAACTTCCGATCATTAGCTCCACCGCGACGTATAGTTGACTCTTGTATTAATGCATCTGCAAAAAAGATGTTGCGCCCAAGAATACCGGCCGTGAGTATTGAGCTGTCACACCCAATAATTAAATTTACTTGCAGGTCACAAAGCACCGGTGACGTGTCTGTACCTGGATCCGCTGTGCAGGGTGATCATTTCCGGCGACAAGGATAAGACAATTTGCGTGTGGAACATTGACGCGGATGACCAGTGTGTGCATGCGTTCAGGTAGGCATGCGTGACGTCACACAGCACGGTAACGTTCCATGGTGGTTAAAAAAAAGTTCGCTGATGGTTCGTGGTAGCATTGATTATTGTATGTGTTACATACCCGACGGGCAGGGATTTTATCGGGAGACTCCGCCCCCATTCCTATACACCACACGAAAATTAAACATAATTCAATATGAATGAACACCAATTTGACAATTGTATTGATCTACGCTTTTTTTGATCAGCCACTATCTCCTCCTACACTATTAGCACTAGAACCTTGAAACTTACACACATGGTAGCTATGAGCATATGTGCGACGATGACGGTGACGGAATTTTGATCTGACCCCTTGGTCAAAAGTTATGGGTAAATAAATGGGTAAAATGGGTAAAAACAAACTCATTTTACTAACAACATGCGACGCACATGATAATAACTTTTGACCCAGGGGAAAGATCAAAATTCCAAATAGTGCACCGTCTCACATATGCTCATAGCTACCATGTGTGTAAGTTTCAAGGTTCTAGTGTTAATAGTGTAGGAGAAGAATGGGGGTTGGGTAGGGCCCAAAATTTTGTTTTAACATTACTTCTTCATTTATTCACCAATTGACGTCACTTTAATACTGAACATCTCTTATGACAACACGGTCTCGACTATCCATGTCCACATTACCCACCCCAGGGCCATTGATAAAGGAAAATGCAGCTTGGTTCCCGTCCTCTTTCAAATTTATCGAGAGGTCCACGAGTACTACTTCCCCGTACCCCCATTTTTTTTTCGTACCCAAAATTGTTCGTACCCGATTGTTTTTCGTACCCAATTTTTTTTTCGTACCCAATATTTGTTTTCGTACCAAATTTTTTTCGTACCCCATTTTTTTTCCTATCCAAAATTGTTTTCCTACCCAATTTTTTTTTCGTACCCACCCCGGGGCCCCACCAACATAGGCCATACCCACCCAAAATTGCCTTTTAATATAACATCTATGCGGCGTGGGGATACGCGTCGGCATCTGCCGCGCCATTTCTAGTTAAAGTTAGGATGCAGATGTAAATGTATATATTTTAAAATGGAACTAAAGTGATCGTTTATTTCACAATTACTGCTAATGAGTTCATCATCTTTTATAATATGAACGCTGAACACACTACAATTGTTCGCAAAAATATATAATTTCAACGTACCAATATAAAGAGATCTCGCAGTTACAACCTTTGCACTTTGGGAATTATATTCAAAACATGCATTTTAGGGACTTTAAAAGCAACGTGACCTGTCTGACCTGCGTCAGTAAGACGCTTGTCGTCTGCGGTACGGAGGACGGCGCCATCGTGCTGCGGCGGCTGAGCGACGGCGAGGTCATCAAGACGCTTGCCCTGCATCGGAAGCGGGTCACCGCCGTCCGAATGTGCAAAGGCGACTCCATTCTAGTATCGAGTATGGTTACTATGTTTAGACGCTATGTACATTAATAATTGAGCCGTCTGAGATATATTACAACCCCTTTTCAGGTCAGTGTCCGACAACTGCGTTACAGTACCAGTTTTCGAGTGTTTTAACAGAAAAGTCCGCCATTCAATAAAGTTCAGGCTTTTTGAATGTTGAAACGCTGTATAAAGTAAAGCCCGTTGATTGATCAAGTGATGAGGTACACAATCCACCCTAACAAGTGTTTTTCAGACGGATATGTAGTTGATAAAATAACTTAGGCCGTTTTTTTCACGTGCGCCGATCATCGAGCGTTAATTAGAATATCAATCCAGTTAAAATACGCAAGTTCGTTTCCATTGCCGGTCGTGTACATGTCCACATCCGACCGTCAGCGAACCAAACAGTAACATTTCACGAACGCATGGTTTAGCGTTTAGGACTATGTGTATGTAGAAAAAAGTACATGTTCGTTATCTTGTTTATAATATGAGCCTCGTTCTGGAAAAAAAACAGGACTTAATAAATGTTCGTATAGTATCGTACAAGATTAGTCTGTGCAGTCCGCACAGGTTAATCATTGACAACACTTTCCGACAACACTGGATTCGGTTTAGAAGAGGCCTCCTTTAATCGAAAATTTCCATAAAAGCGGAAAGTATAGTCCTTGATAAGCTTTGGATGACATTTTACGCCCATGCATTGATCACAGTTTTCCCAGAACGCGGCTCATATTGTCTTAACCCTTTGCATGCTGGGAAATTTGTCGTCTGCTAAAATGTCGTCTGCTGAATCTCTAAAATTAGCATTTTCTTCGATTTTTTTCAAAGAATACTATCAAATAGCAAACAGTTTGGATCCTGATGAGACGCCGCGTTCTGTGGCGTCTCATCTGGATCCAAACTGTTTGCAAAGGCCTTCAAAATCCGGTTCCAGCGCTTAATACTTAAAGGAATTGTCTATTTAAGGAAAATATTACGCAAATGATACCACAATATGAACTATGCATCCACAATAATGTAATTTTTTATAGAAATTAATAAATCGACAATAATTGTAAATAAACAAATACAACCTTCAAAATTATGTAATTCACCGCATACACACATATTAGACGTTTGCTTATCTGCATAATCGTTTATCATTCATCAATGAAATTATATCACAATGAATACGTGGTTTTTAACATATACATACAATAAACTGATACAGACACGGGAACGGACAACGGTGCACGGTTTAATGGAAAGCGTTCTTGTGTTTTGAATGTCATTTGAAAATAGACATTTTTTTCAAATGTAGATCAATGGATTCCTTAAACGTTTACTGGTTGTCAAAAATTTTATCGTGCAGGGCACTTATGAAAAAAGTATGTGATTGTAAAATGTTTCATGAAAAACATTGAGAAACAAACAATTATGATATGTTTCTTCATAATAAACTATTCGATCAAAGATCAGAGACTTACAGGCGTTTAAATCAAGTTCTCGCGCGTTTGAAGTCTCGCTTAAAATGTTGTGTGAAATTAAACACGTGACTTTCATCTGTGACATATTCGATTACTTGTACACACACTACCGAATCCATGGATTCTAATTGAAAACATAAAAATTAAAACGCTCCTGAATATTTGAATATTTAAAAATGCGTGTATTTGAACAATACCAGCTAAGTAAGAACTACATTGTATTATTGTTTTCAATGATTATCCATGCCTTATAATGTTCTTACATAGTCGGACTCTGTTTTCGTTTATATATATAAGACTTAAACTTTTATTATTGACATTGACCCATTATATTTAAGGCATTAATTTCTGCTCTTTGTTCATTTCGATAATCAATCAAGAGAGACGTTGATTTCGCCACATTGATCAAAGATAAAAAAAAATATCTTAAAAGATAGATAAATGAGCCGCGTCATGCTAAAATGAGTCTTATTTAATATACGCCAGCATATATCAAGACCAGCCTTCGCAGTCGCACAGTCTTGTCAGGAGCGACCCGTTCCGCTAATGAGTGCTAATGAGACCACGCACTTTTGCGTGACTTTATAGCGGACAGGGTAGCTGATGACTAGACTGTGCTAATGCGCAAGCTAGTCTGGAGCTACGCCGGCCGCAAATGGCAAAAGACCCATGTTCGCATGACGCGACAAAAATATATTAGACTTAATAGTGTACCATCCTGTTGACTGTGCTTCCGCCTGCACAGGTTCCCTGGACGCTACTGTTATCCTGTGGTACATCGCAGACTGGACGGTGATGAACATCATTAACGACGAGACTCTATCCCCCGTCCTGTGCTTGGACATCTCCGCCGACAGCGCGTTCCTCATAGTGGGTACGTTAAATTGAAACACTTGAGAATTGATTATAATATTTTTTTGGTCTTCGTTGCGTCGTGGATACGGTGTCCGATAGCGACCAGAAGGTCAAGGGTTCGACTCCCACAGTGGTAGCGTTCTCCCGAAAAGACACCAAGTGCTGGTTCTATCGAGGAAACGGACTCGACAATATTTCAATAAGCCTACGGTTTTCGATGCAATCGAGCTTAAATAAATTGGTTTAAACTTAACTAAACTGACATTTGATTACTTTTTGTCGGTGTATGAACCGTCGGAAAAATACGCCTAAGTGGCATCAGCACCAACGGCGTAAACATTGCTTGTTTCCATTTACCCGAGGTCAACTTTTGAGGTCCGACTCCCGACGACTGTCGATCATGCTCGCTGAATTAACTTGTATATGTGAGCCCTGCTCTATGAAAAAGAGGGTTAAATTCATGTGCGTAAAGTGTCGTCCCAGATTAGCCTGTGCAGTCCGCACAAGCTTATCAGAGCGACACTTCCCGCTTTCATGGACTTTGTTGTTTAGAGAGTCTCTTCACGCAGAAAATCTACTTAAGGCGGAAACTTTCGTCCCTGAATAGCCTATGCGGACTGCACAAGCTAATCGGGACCGACACTTTAAGCACATGCATTAAGCCCGGGTTTCCCAGAGCGCGGCTCAAACGGTATTCATTATATTTTTTTACATGTTTTCATTATTTAAATAATTTCAGATCGAAGAGTGATCGTGATAACACGAGTTTTACATGCATTTTATGTAACCCGGAATATTGAACAAATATATTAAAGGATCAAGTTCGTCTTTATTACTTAGCAGCAATAAGTTTTATCCAATTAAAATGATATACAATCATTTCCATTCGGAACGCTGTATCGCTTGTTCAGAGTTTATCGCAATAATTCAGAAATAATTGATATACAGGTACAGTTTTATGACATTGTATAATCAATAAGCATGTCTTTTAGACGAAAACCGCTTCTTGGTTTCTTTGAAATACTCGTTATTCTTTACAAGTTATTTCGAAATAATTATACTAATCATGGCTGTGTAGTTTGGAGTAATGTGACATGTGAAATTAAGAATATTGATTGTAATGAAGTAATTTATCGCGAAAAAAAAAACAGATTTACCTGGATCATTAAAGGGACTTGTTTACAGTTGTTGGCATGTTTTGAAGTGTGTCATTCAATGCTTTAACTTGATAAATATAAACATTAGAACTAAACAGCTCCAATATAAAATCAAGAATTAAAGTTTAAGAAAAAAAAGAGAGAGACAAAAAGTTAACCACATCAGGGCTCGAACCACTGAGCCATGGAGTAACCACTGAGCAAACCGTCTTCACGTGTGTGTGTGTGTGTGTGTGTGTCTGTGTGTTCGGGTCGTCGTTGAGTCTTTACGACTACATTATGTGAGGACCTGACCATTCGTCTTCACATGGGTTGCAATTTATTTTATACTTTGTATAACCATCCACATAACACAAGTTATCGACATTTTTAAATCGTTTCGCGTCTGAGACGCTTTATAATTTTATCAATTTCTAACGATGATTTTTCGTAAACGAAAGTGTATTTTCAGTATAAGTCTGCGGCATTAGTGTTACTTCGCAAACTGATGTACATTGTTCATTTTTTTCTTTAATCTGTAACAAAAAGTTGAAAAATTCTCATTTTGATAAACTGTGAACAAGTCCGTTTAAATGTTTTTTACTTGATGCAAAAAAGAGTAATTTATATCTTGCAGGCTGCGACAACGGAAACCTACACGTGATTGCCATGGCAACCGGAACCATAGCGCAGACGATACATTCACATACTGGAATCGTACGTGACATGATTTGTAATTTTAAACCAACGGTAAACAAAATTGTTATCAAGAAAAAGGGAAGGAAATCAAGAACCCCATTTTTTTTTAATGCGTGCTTGTTTTTCATTTCGAATTAATAGAAATGATACTTTTTTTTAATGATATTAAATGTATGGATGTAATTTTTACATCTTTTTGGAAGAATGCAAAATTATCTATTAGATCTGAAAGAAGCCAATGTGTTTGTGCATGCAGCAACTTGTATATGTTGACATCAATCATTTGATGTCGTAAGCGAATTAATCGGGTGGAAATGTGCACGTCACACAGAAAAAAAGACATCAATTTGCTTTTTAAAGCTCCACCATGTCGCACCTTATAAAGGTCCTCAAGTTTCAAAATGAGCTGTGATTGTATGTTTCTGTACATTTGTGGATGAATTCATCGTCGCTGAATCGCACTACACTGCCCGATTTGTTAAAATAATACGAACTTTTTTGAAAAACTATATCAAACCTACTCACTCTGTAGAAATATCCGTGGATTTTTAAATCATCCGGTCCTCAGCGCCACATCGGAAGTAGCTTCGGCTCATTTATTAATGCATCGCAAAAAAAGGTGGCGCCCGTGATTGACGACCGTGAGTCATACACATTATTAAATTATTTCTTTGCTGTGTGCAGATTCAAAGTGTGAGCATCTGTGGTGACTGCCACCATTGTGTCGCCGCGTCCTCTAGCGGGGAAGTGTATCTCTACAATTTTCGGGCTTCAGAGGTCATCGACGTGTTTAAAGGTCATCAGTCACCCGTAGAGAATGTCATGACAACGGACAATCATCAGCTGGCAGTATCAGTTTCTAAGGTAACATAATCGATGTGCGTTTGTGCTGCGTGCATGTGTGTGTGTCTATGTGTGTTATCATCGTGCGGGCGTGCGACATTGCGCGCGCGTGTGTGCAGCGTGCGTATGAGTGTATGTATCTGTGCTAGCGGTCGTTTGCGCCTGCATACGGGCGCGTCGGTGCGCGCGTTGATGCGTACGCGCCTTGCCCATTCCATCGATTACCGGTTCAAGCCTATCCACTTGGTTACCTGGACAGTCAATAACATCGATAACCGTGCCTAGCCTATTCCATCGATAACCGACCCTAGCATATATAACCGATATCCGGTCCTCGCCTATTTAATCGAAAGCCGGTCCTATCCTTTTTCATCGATAACCGACCCAAGACTATGTAATCAAAATACGATCCTAGCCTATTTTATCAATAACAAGTCCGAGCCTGTTTCATCGATAACCGGACATACTTTTTCCCCATTCTAGGACGAGATGTTCGTGTGGAGCCTACTTAAGCGATTCTCCAAGGAGACGATCCAGTACTCGCACAGCGGGCCCGTCACTTGCATGTTGATCACGCCCGACAGGAGAAAACTCGTCTCTGGTAGGGTCGTATAAAAATGTCGTTTGTATCAAATAAGCCGTCCGATCCTAATGTTTTCTGCCGATCATAAGCTTTTCTTTTTTTTAGCTCACCTGATTGCTCAGGTGAGCTTTTGGGATCGGTCTTTGTCCGTCGTCCGTCCGTCCGTCCGTCGTACGTCCACATTTGTTTGTAAACACTCTAGAGGCCACATTTCTTGATTGATCTTCATGAAACTTGGTCAGAAGATTTGTCCCAATGATACCTCGATTGAGTTTGAAACTGGGTCATGCTGGGTCAAAAACTAGGTCACTATGTCAAAAAAAGAAAAACCTTGTAAACACTGTAGTAGTCGCATTTCATGCCTAATCTTCATGTAACTTTGTCAAAATGTCTGTCTTAATAATATGTTGGTTGAGTTCAAAAGTGGTTCCGGTCCGTTGAACAACATGGACCAGGTCAAAGCTTGAAAAACCTTTTTTTTCATTAATCACAAAGCATGCAGCTTTGATATTTGATATGTGACAAAGATTGTTTAAATCATGCCACTGGGCAAGCTCATTTCACAGGTGCGATCAAGGACCATCTTGGCCCTCTTGTTTTACTTTTCTGTTGTAGGTATTACAGGATGAATTTCGATCATGTTTAATGCACGTTATCGTGTTCGCGAAAGTTTACACTGTAACACATAAGATTTCCCCATTTCCGTCCGTCCTTCCGTTCATCTGAAATTTGGGTCGTGTGTTACTGAAAAAAAATATTGTTCGATAGTGATAAAACAATACAAACATATTAGCCAGCATGTGAACTTGAGCTCCTGTATATTTTGGTTAGGACGTTTTTAACATAATCGAAGGTATGGCCCCTTTTAGCAAGAGTGAGGCATTATTAAAATTGTGTATTTAATTGTCCCTCCTAGTAACTCTTTGACTTTCTGCCTGCCTTTACAGGAAGCGTTGACGGCTTGCTGAAAATCTGGAATCTAGAAATTAGTGACTTTTCCGATAATCTGATTGGTCACACCTCCATCGTCACGTGCCTCGATGTAGCCAATGACAACACGATCGTTGTTTCCGGGTCGGCAGATATGTCTTGCAAAGTGTGGAGCCTGATAATGGTGAAACTTACCACGTCCTACAAAGTAAGGAAGAAGATATGTGATATAATGTCGGTTTAGCTGTATGCGTTTTAATGAAAATTTAGATTTTTTTACGATCAAAGTTAAAAGCGTAATACAAACATTTCAGTCACTGAGATTTCATTATTTTATTTTAAAATTAGTAGTATTAGTTATAGCAGAAGTTAATACCCTTACCGTGCATTTAAGGGTTGTATCCAAGAGTGTACGGAATATTTAGTGTTACGTTCAGTCAGCAATTCGAAAGTAATCAATATTGAGAACACATTTAGTTCTTAACATTTGCATGTTTTTACCAATCTTTACATCGACCATCATCATTGACGAAATACACTGTTACCGCATGAAATAAATATAACATCGCTCCCTGTGTTAAGATTTCACTTAACCTTACTTAATAAACTTATCATAACCCATTATTAACCTAGCATTTTCTGCAAATTGGCCCTAGCGAACACTCTAAATTCTCGGAGCAGAACATTTTAACTTCAGAAGTCTCTTAGTATAGCTATGTGAATACTGGCCCATGTCTCTCCCGCCCCAGGGTCATGACCAGACGGTGACGGGCCTCCACGTGTTGACAGAGAGCCGGCTGGTGGTGTCGCTAGACGCCTCACAGAAGTTACACATGTGGCGCACGGAGGACGGTCAGACCATGCGCCTGTTCGCCGGGCCCACCACCCTGCATGCAGTGGCGCCAAATAACCTGCACTGTGTGTCGGGCGCCGGGGACAACCGGTATGGTGTTTGTAAATTGATAAACTACTATCGTTATAGTTTGCCGAGTATATATATATATATGTTGGTTCGTTGGCGTTACAGTCATTTCCATCAATATCGGCAGCATAATAATTATCACCACCATCAGCATCAGCAGTATCCTGACCATCATCATCAGCATAATCAATAACATCAAAAACATCACCAGTATCACTATAATCATCATTTTAATCTTTTTTCCATCACCACCATATCACCACCTCTGCCGCAATATATTATACCTAAACAATAAAAAAAAGGCATTTTGTTACCAGACCACATCTTGCTTGAAATTTTGGCTATTGCTATAAGTAACACTTATTTTTATGAGCTAACTTTTTTTATGAAATAGTTTACGACATACTCGTTGATTTTGAGTGTTTATGGGGCTTTAAGGTTCACCATCATCATCGCAATGATATTTATCATAGTTGCGAGCTTTACGATCTGCAGGTTGCAGATCTGGGAGCTTTCGAACGGTTCCGTGATCAAGGAAGTCAACCACACGGATAAGATCACTTGCCTCCTCTGTTCTAAAAATAGCCAGCTCCTGGTAACAGGTGCCCTGGACTGCTCGCTAAAAGTATGGGAGCTGAGCACCGGTAAGATTGTACAGGTATGGACAGTCACGTGACCTCTTCAATGAAAATGTCTTTTTCTGTCTGTAATTTCAACATTCCTAAAATACCATTTAAATACTTTCACATTTGTTCAAGGCGCACAATTAAATGAAGTCATTGTAAAGGGCTTTTTTGTGTTAATGCATACTTTATCAGCATGTATGCGGGATCAAGTCATAAAATCCATATAAGAATAATCAAAATTGTTTGTCTGAGAGCCATATACTCAGCTAAAATATTGCTACCATTGTATAGATTATCGTCGATCACAGTTCGGCGATTCGATGCCTTACGATGACGTCAGCTAATGACGTCATTATGTCTGCCGGTGACGACGGCGTCATACACGTGTGTAACGTGCACCTGGGCAGCGTGGAGCGGAAGTTGACCGGTCACTACGATCAAGTGACGTCATTGGTCCTGTCAGCAGACGACACTTTACTAGTTTCTGGTAAAATTTATTAGAATCTATTAATTAAATTTGTGTTCCATACAATCTTAAGCAATGAGAAAATATGTGAATAGCTAAAGTTTATTTTATGGATTGTGTTAAAACATTTTGTCAATTATTAATTTTATTATTCTTTGTGAAAAATTTCTGAATAAATCATAACATTTGGATTTTATCGAATACTGTTCGCGACGAAGTAACGTTAACTGATTGGGTACAGTTATACAAAATACCATAGTAATCGTAGAAATCCTTTGGTATAACTCAATAATTTGAACTTGAAAATAATTCATTATTAATTTTTATACAGGATCCATCGACTGCACTGTGCGAGTGTGGAATTTCCGGCGCGGAACGCAGACGACATTTTTGGACGCGCATTTCCCCGTGTTAGGTATCGCGTTCACCGACATTGCCGACCGGATAGCGCTACGGCTGGCAAACTCCAACCACTTGCCTATATTGTGCCTGCATAACACGCCTGCGAAGGCGCATAAGTCACGTGATAAAGTGCTGACGTCAATGTCGTCTGTTAGGAAAGAACGTCAGAGTACGAGTACGTCGTTTGGTGTCAGCCAGTTTGAATTGTCGTCTGGTAATATGTTTTAAGATACTACTAGTTAAGAACATTTGTCCCAAGGTTTACAATATAAACTTGACCGAGTTCGAAAATAAAAATAGGAAACGTTTGTGAACACACGTATGTGAGCACACTAGAGGCCATATTATGTGCAAAGCAAAAATAAAAATTGATTTGAACATTTTTTCCAAATTACATGCCAGACAATTTAGAAACGTTTCCTATAGGATAAGTGTGTAAGTAAGCAAGTGGTATCATGTGTCAACATTTAACTGCAAACGTTTATGTCGCCACTTAAAATTTGTAAGACCCATTATTCCTTGAAACCAGTAAAGCGGTTATTATAGGGGAATACTGGCCCTCTCGTTTGAAGGTTATTTCAGATTCAGAAAAGGCTTATTTCAAATCTCAATTTGAATATAATTTCGATATTCCCAATGTATTAATTTCCTTACAAATAATCACGTCTGCTTCCAGAATCTGGCGGTGAGGAAGAAAGAACGCTGCCCATCAAACCCAAACCGAGTCAGAGACCGCGCGCTACGAGCTCGTTCATTTTGGCGCCAGAACGCAGACGTGCAACCTCGGCCTCAATTATTCCGCTGATTATAAAGGTTTGATCAAATACCAGAAATAACCAGTATTATAAAGTTGATAGACGGCATAAGTTTCAATAATATGTTTAGTGGACAACGCCTTTTGTCTACAAATGTGGTTTTGAACACTTTATTTTAAAAACAATTCTTATTGATCAAAGTTCTCCAATGATGGGCCCAAAGGAGAAAGAAAGATCTAGGATAAATAAAGTAGATGAGGAAATTCAAAGAGTGCAGAAACCTATAGGGAGAGATTCGATTGGTTTCTAACGTCATAACAAAGCTATTTGCAAATCTTTGCGGATATAATAAACCACATATAACAAGACTATTGCCAAGCAATATATGTCCCCTACAGGCTCCACCATGGTCAGTTTTTGACGTAGGAACAAAATGAAATGACGTGCATAATGTAAATATTGCCTTCTATCCATGTTTCAAGTTTCATGAAAAAATATGAAGAACTTTTAAAGTTATCGCAGAATCCAGAAAAGTGTGACTGACAGACTGACTGACTGACACACACACACACACAGAGCGCAAACCATATATACATAATATAATAATAGATAAATATGTGCATTTTTTATGGTTTAAAGTTCTATTTTATTTTAAAATTGACTGCAAAATATATACAGTCTTTTTTGGAAATCGTACTGAGTTTTACAACAAAAGGTTTCGAATAGGTATAATACCTCCAAATTTGTAAGGATTTATTTTGTAAAGCTGTTAGCCGATGCGGGGGGGGGGCGACTTTAACTACTTCAAATAGTTTTTTTCAAAGCATGCGGAAACTCGGATATCGTACACAAATGTGTGTTGTTCGTTGCAGCACTCCCCTATCAAGGCGCAGATCCAGGCGACTGTTAAAGCGCAAGAGAAGCACCGCCTCAAGTTCCGGTTGATGCGGGGAACCAACAAAACCAAGAAGTCAGACGCGCCTAAAAAGAATGACTCCTCGAACATTTGCTCGATTCTGTGATTGGATATTGCACAGACTGGTTCAGTGTGATAGCGTCTTTGCGACGTATAGAGCGGTTTTACAGTCAACATGTTATTTAAATTTGGCTATCTTTGTTTTTACGTTTATATCTTTTTTAATATTTTAATTAAAAAAAAATAGTAGTGATCGTGCAAATGTTCTTTTGTAACGATTTACATTAATTAAAATGTTGTTATTAGTTGCGTTTTGTATTCTGAACTTTTTGTTACAAATTGCCTTGGGTCAAGTGCCCTTGACCTTTGACATGAAAGTTGATCCCTCCTCCCCGACAACCCCCTCAAGTTACCAGCATACAATTTTGGATTATCTTATGTCGAAGCGCGTTCTCTAGATATCGTGCAAAATGAATTTTATGTTACAAGCCCATGTGACCTTGGCCGTCGACAATAGGCGTCTTCTTATCCTCCCAAGTAACCGGCACTCCAAACTAAATAATAATATTCTAATAGAGACTATTTATAATCATGATGCTATGAGAAAGTCCAAGTTTAAATTGGGCATAACCTATGTCATGTTTAACGTAAGACGATATAAAACGTAAATACACAACTTCCTGTCAGCAGGAACAATGCGTGCAAGTTTAAATGTTGTGTGTTGAAAAGTGTAAGAGAACATCCAATGGCTAAATTGTTTCTACGGACAGACAAGAGGACATACAGATATCCATGTTTATTCCAGATCACCCCCTATACTTCGGAACCCCCCCGTTCCGAATATAATGATCGTAGATCAAATAATTTTCTTCAGCATTTCAGAACAGAATGAGTCCACACACTGACTAATTGACATAGGGACAGATGTAATGCAATATACACCCGCTTCTTCAAAAGTGCGACGTGGGGAGGGTGGGGCATAATAATCACTCAAACACATAGTACAGCTTTTAAATGTATTAATTTCTAACGAAGATTTTTGACGATATGTACAGTACAGTTTTTTTTACAATTGTTAAATCTCACAAGAAATCAATTTATAATAAACTTACGAGATACTATTTACAATTATATCTGAGGATACTACGAGTTTCATACTTGAGCTGAAAAATGCGAAAATGGGTCTAACGCAATATAAGGCCAGCTTAGCTCCAAACCAGCCTGCAAAATGGCGCGGTCAGGTCAGAATATTCCCTGTTTGATATAAAGTCAACCAAGGTTTCATGGTCTATTTAGCGGACCAGTCAGCAGGCTGGGCTGGGGCCAAAAAAAAAATTAGGCCGTTTCCGGTCTCCTTGGGAAAAAAAACAGGGTCGGTAGGTAGGGATTTTTTTTTTTTTTTTTTTTTTTTTTTTTNCAATAAAAAGTTTAGGGTCGGCGCCGATTCTGGAGACACGGTCGGGCGACCGGAAACGGACCTATTTTTTTTTTGGCCTGGGCTGGAGCTACTAAGGCTGCATATTTCATAAGCCCCATTTTCGCATAACACGGGTCATATCATAATCTATATATGAGCACATTACAAATAACAAATAAAAAGAAAATGACAACAATAACATGCAGCTTCATAGGAAAATAATAATTATATTAATGCTTATAGTAATGCTTTTAAAATATTCGATCATTTGGCACTACGACAAACTACTTTAAATTACTATCTTTTTCAGTAAGTATGTTGCACTTTCTTCAAGAGAACTATTAAGAAAGAATTCTAAACATATAACTATATATAGATACATTTAATACAGATTAACTACGTAACATTGTATACTGTACTCAATGTTATTACTATTTTTTATTTTTTTCTTATATAATACAAATGCAGATAAGAATTCCGAGTATGTTGTTATGAACATGTACTTATTGCAAAGTAATAGCAGATGATGTTTGCATATGTTATTGATATATTAAAATTATAAATCAATAATATTTAGTAATACCAATACAATCAAAACTTAGAAATGTGTCACAGATACTGATGCCCCCCCCCCCCCCCNAGAATAGCAAACAGTTTGGATCCTGATGAGACGCCACGTTCTGTGGTGTCTCATCTGGATCCAAACTGTTTGCAAAGGCCTTCAAAATCTGGTTCCAGCGCTCAAAGGGTTAATGATTATCTACAAATCAATGTCATAATTATGCAAAAACTCTTCGTAGCAAATAAATCGTTTCTTTATGATCATCTACACATTAAGGTTATTTAACTGTGAAAGATTCACCCGGCAGTTAAAGAAAAGTTGAAATAACAAGCTTAGGGACGTAAGGACTTACAGATGGACAGACATGTGGACGAACAAGTGCAATCCTTGATGACTCTCAAAACCGTGATGGCATAAAAATAAACAAGCAAAAATATGTAAAGTAAGTTCATTACCAGATTTATACAACCTGTGAAAGACATTGGCAACATGTTTAACAATAAAACAAATTCCAATAGCACAGTTCTGCAAAAGCAGCATACATGAACATTGTTGCAAATTTTCAGCGAAATGGAAATACATGTACCATGTAAATTGAAAAACAAGCAATAAGCTTTTGTTTTGTTTTAATTGGCAAATGAAATGTGAAACAAGCTGGTCAGGCTGAAGAATTGTAATATCTTGAAGTGAGTACCGGTGTGTACGATTTTGCAACAAACTAGAATGCATACAAAAAATATGATACATTCTATGAATAAATTCCGTACTTCACCATGGAAAACACACCAAAATTATAATTATAAATGATAATATAAACAATTGGTGCACAATATACATTGATACAAGGCTAGTTTTCTGGACTCTATTTTTTTTCCCACCTTTTTGACATTTAAAACAAGAGATGTGTTTTTCAGAAACACAATGCCCCCTTTTGAGCGATTTTGACCCATATATTTGACCTTTGACCTTGAAGGATGACCTTGACCTTTCACCACTCAAAATGTGCAGCTCCATGAGATGCACATGCATGCCAAATATGAAGTTGCTATGTTCAATATTTCAAAAGTTATGACCAAACTTAAACCAAGGTTTAAGTTTTGGACAGACAGAATGACAGACAGACAGACAGACAGGCCAAAAACAATATACCCCTTTTTCGAAGAAGGGGGCATAAAAATCGGGTGTGCGTTTTTATTTGTTGTATGTAATACATGGTAATACATGGTAAAGTACAGAATTGCAGAATATTTTAAAACATATGTCATCAATTAATATTTTACTGGCCAATACGTATTTTCATGATAAATGTGACAAAATGATAACATTTAATATGAACAAGAGCTGTAAAAAAAGGCTGCACTTTACTATTTATTTCGCGATATTATTAATGGTATTCAATATGAGAGCCACACATGGACTTAAATAACATAAAACAGCTTGACAGACTATCAACTTATTTTGTTTTTCAGATCAAAGCAGTTTGTTACAGGACAGGATGTTGTTTTTATTCTTTGACTTAGATTTACTGACCCACATCATGTAAAAATGGGTTTTATGCAATTTGTGGCAGGGGCTACTCTATCTGCTTTTAAGTCACGCAAGGTTTTGTGGTCTAAATTGCAGACAGGTTAGCTCCTGGCAAGACCGGCAAATGCCCAGGCAGGTCTGGAGCTACATTGGCCACATTTTACACAAGACCCATTTTTGCACGACATTGCATCACTGTGCTTACCACGATACTGACATATGAATTGAAAAGATTTCCTGTGCTTGGTAACGATACAATGTGATTTGATATAATGATCCCAATTTTCATTTTTTTGCAATTGATCATGTACATCCTGTAAAAAAATTCAACCATTAAACATTTCTCCAGGATTAACACATCACAATTAGTTCCTGATCAAGAGAACAATTTCAATCATGGCGCAAACTGGGATAGTGGGAACCAAGTATAACAATGATCACAAAAACTTTAGACTGAAAAAAATTAGAAATGTTTTTATGAAAAAAAAAAATAAAAAAAAATTCAATATACCAAGAGCTGTTTGTACCACAGTTATGTCTCCTCTAGTTCTAATTCAATCTTGATATAAGATATTAAATGTTAATGATCGGATTAAAACTATTCATGATTGGACTTAAAGAGAAGAAATGGCCCATAACTGACGTAAGACTAATAACCACCATAAGCAGACAAATACAGCACTAGCTTTCATGGACGGCCTAGTTACAAGTGTGCTGTTGTAAAACAATTAAATTGTATTAATTTAATTTACCACATGGAATTAAATATTTGGAAAACAAAAGGGCCCTGAGGCCCTTACTTGAGTTCAAGGAACACCTATTGTTAAAGACTTGATCGGGTGACATAGTTTTTAACCCCACTTGACCCAGATTCAAACATGGCCTCGATATTGACAAGATAAACATTTTGACCAAGTCTGATCAATATTGATTTTCGACGATTTCACTTGGTGACCTTACTTATGGAAACACATGACCCAAATGAGTCATAAATGTGGCCTCTAGAGTGGTTACTAAATTTGTATAATATTTGACCAGGTGACCTAGTTTTTAAATGCATGTAATCGAGATTCAAAATCAGCCTAGACTTGTGAAGTTCAACATTCTGACCAAGTCTCATGAAGATTGAGTCCTGAATGTGGCCGTTAGAGTGGTAACAAGATTTTTTTTCAGATTTGACCCGGTGACCTAGTTTTTGGGCACACATGACCCAGTTTTAAGTTCCACCAATATATTGTCAAGATAAACTTTCTGACCAAGTTTCATCAAGATTGGATAAAAAATGTTATCTCTAGAGCGGAAACGAGCAAAAAGTTAACTATGCACACCACAAAACTCCAGACACCCGATATAGGGTGATCCAAATAGCTCACATAGATTTCTTTATTCTCAGGTGAGCTTATAACAAAATTATAATAAATTTCCTGAGTTTTAAAAACATAACTTTGGCAGTATTGCAAAAATGTACAGAAATGTCACACGCAAACCAGTTTATACAAAAGTGCAAACACAATGATGTAATTAAACCTAATATGTGTATAACAAGTTTTATGATAATATCTAATGTACTTCAGAATTAAACCCCATGGGAGGTTATGACAATAATTGAGAGCTAGAAAACAGGTCAAACTTGCACAAATACTGAATATTTGTTTTGTCAATAATTTCATACCATGAATTTTACATTTAAAACTAAAACCACAGATTTGACAATCAAAATCACCTGTTTGAGTTTAACGTTTGGATATATTGAATTTATATTTAACAAGAGATGTGTTCGTCAGAAACACAATGCCCCCTTCTGCTTTGAAATACAATTTCTATTTATCATTTGGCAGGTATAGAAATCATCTCCCTTAAAAGCTTATTACTTCCCTTGCATTTTGTTTTTTGACCTTGAAGGATAACCTTGACCTCTCAGCACTCAAAATGTGCAGCTTCATGAGATACACATGCATGCCAAATATCAAGTTTCTATCGTCTTTATTGCAAAAGTTATGGCCAATGTTACAGTTTTCGGCCAGACGGGGGGGGGGGACAGTCAGAAATGACCAAGGCAGACATCGCTGACTACCAAGGCCTGTGGTTTAATCAAAGAGATCATAGCCACAGTTCATCATGTATCTATGGACATAGGTCCACAGGTAAGTAATGAAACCTACCATTCACAAATTAGTATAGGAAAGAAATGATAGTTATATCATTAAAAAAAAAAACTTTGACAAATCAATCATTTAAGTTATAAATAAACAAAATACAAAATCTGTATAGTAACTGTGAAAAGAACTTAAATTCTTGGTAAGGAAATATATAATCTGAGATTTATAATTATATGAATTACTTCCCTTGAAAATAATTGTTCTTTAACAAATCTCTATTTTTAGTAGCAAATAATTATAAGCCACTACCGTGACTGTAGATTCACAGGTAACCTTAAAGTACCTAAGATACTTGTATGCCCAAAAGTATCATTGTGTGCTTGGCTTGACCATAAAATGTCATTTAGATTATGCTTCAGTTGTATGGTTTCATATATAAAATTTCAATATATCTTTTGGCAGGTTTAGAAATATCTCACTTTTTAAAGCTAATTACTTCCCTTGATTTTGTTTTTTTGACCTTTGACCTTGAAGGATAACCTTGACCTTGAACTTTTACCACTCAAAATGTGCAGCTTCATGAGATACACGTGCATACCAAATATCAAGTTGCTATCTTCAATATTGCAAAAGTTATGACCAACGTTAAAAGTTTTCGGACGGACACACAGACGGACGGACGGACTGACAGTTCAACTGCTATATGGCACCCTACCGGGGGCATAAAAAGTCTTATTTCAATTACATTCTTGCCAGGTAACCTGTATATTAGATACAGTAATAAGTATGTGATGTCAAGTAAAACATCATTTATTCACTGCTCACTTGGCCCTTGGCAGCCAAGAAAGGGGGAGGGGGGCTATTATTATGTTCACTTTGTTCACTGTTGTATTTTATCTTAAGTATGGAGGCGTGTTTATTCTGATAAAGCCTTCTTATTGCAGAGATTTTAAACATTATTTTGCTTAATGTCGATAAAAACAAATGAGACCCCTGGGGGACAGCTTGACCAAAGGGGCATGATTTTAACAAACTTTGTTGAGGACCACTAGATGATGCCACAAATCAAATATGAAAGTAATGAAAGGGCTTTGCATTTTCAGACAATAAGATTTGAAAGGTTTTCACATACAAAAAAATTGGTGACCCCCCCCCCCNTCAGCTAAATTGGTCACATCTGTAATTCCAGTACTACATTATATACTCGTATTGGTCAAGTTTACAGTAAAATTTAATGGAAGAATAATATGTACTAAAGATACCTAATTTATACCCTACATACAACATTGAAGAACCTTTCAAAACTGAAATAGCAAAAATACAACATATAATATATAAATAACAATATGATGAGACATATATACAAATGAAAATGAGACCCAAAAACAAGAACTTTCAACAAAAAATTCATCAACTGAATTTTGTTTCCTGTTTCAACCATTTAGGAATGCTAATCTTTAATTTCTCAAGAAGCTGCACTAGCTGGGTGTTGTGTTTGAAGAAATACGTTTGAAGATATTTCTCGGTCTCTTCGTCCATTGACGGGTATTCTCTCCCTTTACTGCTGCCCAGACATTTATTCTTTGAGGTGGACAGCACTTGACAGTAGAACCCTTTTTTGTCATCGAATCTATCAACAAAAATAAGTGATTGTTAATTTGCACAGGACATTGTAGCTTTTTTATGTGGTATTACATGTACTACAGTAGAATCAACATCTGATTAGTTTTAACCCTTTGAGCGCTGGAACCGGATTTTGAAGGCCTTTGCAAACAGTTTGGATCCAGATGAGACGCCACAGAACGTGGTGTCTCATCAGGATCCAAACTGTTTGCTATTCTGATAGTATTCTTTGAAAAAAATTCAAAGAAAATGCTAAATTTAGAAGTTCAGCAGACGACATTTTAGCAGACGACGAATTTCCCAGCATGCAAAGGGTTAATTCGAGTCTCAAAGCCATTGTCATGGGAATAAAATTCATTATATTAGAATTTGGCAGTGCTTATGAATGTTAAGTTGTATCTTTATCTGAAACAAGGGCATGCTGAACTGTTCTATGTTGCAAGAAAGGAATCAACACTACTTTTGAAGACCTGTATTGTCAATTAATTCTTTAAAAAAAAATGTAGAATGTATACAAATGTGTTATCAAATGCATATATTGCTTGTGAACTTGGTACAGTGTGGAGTGTGATGCCCTCAGCCCACTCACAGATATAAACGAGGACAATAAATACATGTATATTAAAGAAAAAAAACAAAACAGTTCATGCTGATAGCCCACAGAGGCTTTACCAGTAACTACACAGTAGTTTTATTTTTTATAGATTTCCGTACAGTTGAACTCTTACAAAATAATCCAATTTTATTTAAATAAAGATACCTTGAGGTACATATCAGAAAATGTTACCTTAACACAGTGGAATAGTTGAGATAGTTTTGAACTCCAATAAACTTCTGAACGTTGTCCATTACTTCAATCGGGTCTTCTTTCAAACTTTCACCATCGATTATATGAATCTGTGAGGAAATAAAAGCATAGTAAAGTCCTCGTAACAGTCATTATTCTAAAGATGCGTACATTAGAAATAATCATGTAATAAAATTTTGAAGTTGATAGCAGCAGAATTTAATGAATGTTTCACATAGGATTATGAAAATCGCACATGCTCAACTTCATATCATATAGAACAATCCATGCAAGTTTGAATGTTGCACATAGAAAAGTGTAAGAGAACGTATCTTGAGAAGTTTTAGTGTATGGCCAGACCTCCATGGTGATTCCACTATTCCAGTATACCTCTATCTACATTTATACAGTCCATCTAAACAGTTTGTTTTTAAATGTTGTTTTGGCTGCTACATAATTATATTTATTTGAATATTAATGACTGGTTTACCTTTTTTATGTGTAAAAATACTCATAAGGGTATGTCTTATAACATTGAACTTTCTCTAGAAAATGCCTGACATTTGTCAAAATTGTGAATAGCCACTTGAAAATATGCAATATAAGCAAAAATTAAGGTTTAATAGACAAACAAAAAGACAGTTAAGAAGCTAGTCAGTTTCTAATAGATTAAAACTATGAAACTGCACTTTGACAAAAAGACTTTAAATTGATTGACCAGTTTGTGTGTATGTGTTTTTTTTTTTTTATTGGAACTTTGGACAAAGTTAACAATACATAATATAAATACTTAAATATACTTTATTGTTTAAACACATATTATTATGAGAATACAACAAAAATATAGCTACAAATGAATCTTCACCCCACCCCACCCCTCCCTCCATCACCCAATACCATGTACAGGTCCCTGTGTACAAGAACCCAGCTATGTTCACAATGCAGCTACCCTTATTAGCAGGTGGGAGTGTAGTCCCTGATAAGCATGTGCAGACTGCACATGACAATCAGGGACAACACTTTACGCACATGCATTTAACCCCGTCTCAGAGTGCGACTCATATAGATTTTTTGTATAGGTGATCAATTTACTGAGTTGAATACCCCATAGAAGGGCCGGAGAGTCCTATCAGAGTCTTACCTTTTCCCACTCAGAAGCAAAGTGAAAATGGCTATATGCAACAAGCATAAAACCAGAACAGTCTGCGCGTAACTCGCCTGCTGTTCAGGTTTAATGATGTTTGCTGGTCATCAGTTTCTTAGGGTTGGAAATGAAGCCTTTCAAACTTGAATGTAGTAAGAAAGGCCTTTTATTTAATTCGATTTTCTGGATTGGAAATGTGGCCTTCAATAATTTGATTTTCTAAGGGACTATAAACGTGAAAAAAAGAATATCTAAGCGGGAAAAGGGCAGGGAAACAGATAAGGTTCGTTTTATCGTTTTTACGATTTGTATTTGACAGAAAACGAATTGATATTAAATATCGAACCTACAGAAAATGATCATGAAATGGAAAAACGAATTGCAAACTATTCTTTGTCGTTTTAGTTTTACCGTTTTCCGCTGTACGGCGTTTAATTTGAATTGGTATATTGTGACCTTTAGTGCGGCCATAATAAGTTCAGTTAGTTTATATAGACATCGATTCGGGCCGGTGTCAATATAAAAAGTAACTTCCGTCTTAAAAAAGTAAGGGAACAAGTCGGCAGTTTAACGCGGACGGGTTAGGAATCTTTCATAAACGACGTGAGCGCCCAATAATTTGCAATTCGTTACGTGACCCGAACAGTCGGGAAAAGACGTTATGAAGAGTTTACTATCAGATTTAATAGCGCAGGTGGTGACAGATTCTGACATATTCGGCTCAAAACAACGCGGCGATACTGTGTCTCAAAAACTAAGAACATCGTGATTTACACTGGTTGTCTTTGATGGAGAGTGTTTGGCAACATGAGTGCCCTCTGAGATTGAAATGCGAGAGTGTTGAAACTGGTTGAAACAAAATGACTCATCATCATCCATTTGTCAATATACAATTAATACTAATAGTAATATTTACATACAGGCATTGACATACTGCCATTGACACTGTGAATTTATAATGACTTAATTGGAATAAGAATTGCTGAGAATTATCAATGCCCGAAATTTAGCGCTCATCGGATCCAGACATGTAAGTTTTTATCAAATTGTACAAAAACTAATTGACAAATAGTTTTAAGGGAAAAAACTAATTGTTACAAAAAGCTTGTAGTGAAAACTAATTGACACAAAATCTTATCTGTTGCCCTGAAAGGGTTAAAACTTTAAACTACCCACTTGTTTTGAGGAGAAGTATTCCAGCCATCTGTCTAGGTGCTCGTAGTATTCCCCAGGGTTGAGGCATCGATTTCTCAGGGCCCTCACCTCCCTAGGAGCCGTATCAGGAGCCGTAATCAGGTCTTGGAAAGTGTAGTTGAGGGCCACTGGGTCTTTGTGAGCTATCATGTGCTATATATAAATTTAAGAATCGCTCTGTAAAAAGGGGGTTTAATGCAGGTGTGTTAAGTGTCATCCCAGATAAGCCTGTGCAGTCTGCACAGGCTAATCAGGGAAAACACTATCTGCCTGCACTGGATTTTTGCTAAGATAAGACTTTCTTTAAATGAAAAATATCATTGAAGCGAAAAGTTTCATCCCTGATAAGCCTGTGTGGACTGCACAGGCTAATCTGGGTTGACACTTTACGCACATGTGGTAAACCCCTTTTCACAGAGTGCAACTCAAATATACGGAACAAGATTGTAATACTATTAAATGTGACGGGGCAATCACAATTCCATGCTTTACAATAGAAATGTTCAAATATATAAAAAAAAACAGTTATTTCGCATAAATATGAACGAAAAAGGTATTTCATAGTACATCAAGGTAAATGTAATTAAGTTTCAATTTGATAAATTCCAGTCCCCTAAATATTACTGGTTCAAAGTATTAATTAGCAAATGAGTCCTACATTGTAGCTAGTTACATTGTTCCAAATGACTAGCATCATGCGAAAATGGGTCTTATGCGATATGCGGTCAGGGTTGATCCAGACCAGATTACGCTGCCACTCAGTCTTATCAAGGGCAAATCTGTCCGCTCATGCGACCAGGAAACTATGCGTGACTTTATAAGCAGACATAGTCTGGCAGAAAAGTGGCCATTTTTCACTAAACCCGACATTCAGATGTATATAAAATATTTAAGTATTATGTAACTGATGAAGAATCCAAATGATGCCGGGCTGGTATCTTTGAGGGTTTTGAGAAATTCAGATGGCGTCCAAGATGGCGGCCATTTTCCGCCTTATTTGTTTAAACATATAGATATGCATTATTTTATGTATTAAAATGTCATTTTGATCTTGTTTTACATGGTAAATATGAATAAAGAAGTGCAAACGTGTGTTATATAAAAAAACGCAACATAAATGGAGTCCAAAATGGCGGCCCAATCAAGATGGCTGCTATAAAATTGCTCCTAAAACCGAGATCATTTCCAAATTTTCTCATACAAATGACGAGTATGGAAAAATAATAAAATTAATTAGCAATTAGGTGTTTAATAATTGTTCAATAAAATGAATTTCAATAATACATATGCAGAGTATAGTATAACAAGAACATATCGACCTAATCCCGACCGTTTGGGAAGTTATATTATCTTTGTGTTCAGTAACAGCAACTTCGTCAAAGGTTTGATTTGTGTTATGAAAATACAATGGTGTCATAAATGTCATAACGCACATTTATATATATCAATTAAAACACTATAATACGTATAATTTAATATGTGTTCACCAAGGTCATGATCAGGTCATATTTTTCAAACATCATGGTATAAAGTAGTATTTATACTAGTTTATCTCATGTTGTGAGTTGTTTTGTCTAACATAGAGTGATGTTCTAATGTAAATATTAGTTCAATTCCCATGTTTGTCTTTCATACCAACAATACATAACGCACAACACTATTATTCTCAATCTTTCCTTTCTCATTGACAAAGTAATTCATCTAACAGGTATGTATGTCTGTTAATTGTAATATTGTATTATGTCAACCTGAACCTTGTGACAAGCGCAAAATATAGTACATGGTAGTGGCGCTTGATGACATGAGCACCGAAGTGTTGAACAAGGGCTATCGCTTGTACTTTTAAGCACATTAGGGGAGCTTAAGCAACATTTGATGCTACCGTGATGGGTAAAAGGGTGTTTGACGCCTTGTCCTTTTGCCAACCATAATCACGTAGATTCAGATCTGGGGGTCTGTATTTAATGCTTGTTTCCATATAAACACCTGTATGTGAGCACGTATCACATTTTCATAGAATGCTTCAGTGGTTTGTGTCGTGCTTGCTAGTAATGGCATAGCCTCACCCGACTTGCCTACCCTGGCTGCCCAAAGGGTTTGTCTTGTAATATACATTCCCTCTGTATCAGGCATTCCGTAGCATGCTGAGACAAATCTGGTCGCTCCCTTCACAACTTCTTTCATACAAGCTGTCATATCGCTTAACAGTCGCATGGAGCTGCCTGCGATCAGTATCATAATAAATGTACCCTTGCCGATACCAACATATTTAGCAACAGTGTCGCATCCAGAGATAGCGTGAACAGACAGCAAGTTGGTCGCAATATTTCTATGCTTTTGAGAAGTTGTGCGAATGTCTATAACTGCTCTTTCTATCACTGATGATTCCATGAATACCAATAATGGAAGTTTCAGGACAACATAGTCATGGTACAAAAAACACGGCTATATCATCAGCTACCACATAAATGCGAATGTGTTCTGCTTTCACAGCACCCACCATTTACCTTATCATAATAACGTCAGCTTCTTTTTTTTTTTTAATCAGCTTGATTGATTATGACACATTTATATATTTCATGATCTCCTGTAATGACCAACGTGTATGTTTGAGTGCACAAGAGGTGAAATGCTTTATTTGTGCATAAAGCTTTTAAAATCGGACAGGTCAGCTGTTGTTTAATCTCAGTGACACCTAGTATAACATTATGTGGTGGTAATGACTAGTCATCCGTTAGTTTGTACACCCTTGAGAAATTGAATTGTCTACCTGACCACGCCACACTCTTCATGCTGAACTCCATGTATCGGTCAAGCACTAAGTAGACATCACATTTATTCAGATTTTGTCTTATATAAGACTTAAACTTGTCAATATAGTCATGTATTTTTCCGTCTTAGGACCAGTGAATGACATACAGGTCAGCAGATCCATCTATTACTGAACAAGTTATCAGGCTTTTAATGTGCCAATCAGACTTTTCTACTTTTAATGGATTCTTTAGCACCAATTTGGTTTTCTCTATTCTTAGTTCTGCTGTTTCAGTACACATAGCAGGTACTGTAGCCAATTCACGGTTCAGTATATGGCTTATATCAATTTCCCTAGAACTAGCTTGTAATTCCATCACTCTTGAATAAATCAGATTCATGTAATACACTTTGGTTTCTGCAACCTTAATAAGCTTTCTAGACAAAACCTGGGTTTCAACCTTTTTAGATATTGACTTGTACAAAGTGCCTGGCCATAAGTTTTCAAATTCCACCATTTGCATTTTACCAGTATCTATTGCTTGATCAACATTAGCAGACGTTGGGACAATTGTTCCAGTCACAATGTTCACTAGACTGGATGGATGCGTACTTTGATCCTACGGATCAATACATTCTGTCAACTTTCTCTGAATACTTGCGTTGTCCTTAGCATGTGCATTAATCTTCTGTTGTTCACCAGTGTCCAATAAATTTGCACTGCTCATTTCTCCCAGATCTTCTTCCATCATTCTGCAAATATGCAGACTCAAACTCCAAACCTTGAGAGTTTCAGGTTTAAGTGTTCAACCTATAATTCCCATGGCCATTTCTCATAAAAGTTGTTTTATAAACATGTCGCTCCATGTGGTAATCAATACCCCTGGAACATGTCTCATGACATGCTCACTCTTTAAGAACTTGTCTTGTGCGTGTTCAGGCATTTTCTCCATTGACCTTAGATAAAAGGCAGTATCTCGCATAGTTTGGGTGTGCAGCGGCAAAGAAGTATGGAACATCGGCTTAACTGATGCCTAGTGCAGGGGCCAATCACCTTCTCTTTCTGCTCGAACATACATCATTATAAGAAATACTGCCCAAATCAAACAACCCACAATTTAGACGTACGACTGGCAGATGGTACGTCGTTAAGATACATTTCTGGATCATCAAATGTATGAAAATTATTGTCAGTGAATACCATGTGCAGCAACTCCTCTTTCACTATTGGTAATGCCTGTACATTATGTGGATATTTCTTCCCATTTAGGAGTTTGGAGACTCCAGCAAATGTTGACTCAACCAGCTCTTCCAAACCACTTTTTGCCATAAGAGTTCCCACTAACCCCACAAAACTCATCAGGAAGTGCATTCCAACGAGACGTAGTATACATCCTAAAGCTGCTTTTGGTATGCCAAGATAATATTGACTGCAACTCTATATACTTGTCGATCACATTGAAAACACAGTGAAGTTCTAACCATATATAAGTTGCAAATAATCTACCTTTGTCTTGGGTCTGACTGTATGCCCCTGCGATCGGCACAACCGCGTATTATATCCATCGTATTCAGGACATGACTATTTGGTAAGTGTACCTTGATCAAATCCAAAGTCAGTTTTCTTTGCATGATTCTCGGACACGACCATTTTGGCCAGAAGTGTCAGTGGCAAAATCTGTTTTTGTGCCATTTTTTCTTTGGTTTCTTCGGTCCTTGAAATCTCTCAATATCAATTTCATACTCTATCGGCTTGGCCATATCTGCTTTTTTCAATGCATAAACACATACATACTATATGATGTTGTTTTACTTACCTTTGACACTACATTTGCTGAATGAGCTGAAGAAACATTCATCGATATGTTTTGCTACTGAAACTTATTTCGACTTAATGGTGAAAGTAACAACAATTGAAGTAACAACTCTTTAAACACGTTTCACTTATCAAGGGGAAGTAACTTGTGTTAACTGTTATTTAATGTATTAGTAACATAATTAAGAATTATAATTAATATATGTGTGTAGTCCATGCTTACACAATGTAAATCAAACGGATGTAAATTGTTTATGCGTAACGATTTTGATTACATTATGGTCACACCTAGTCTATTATGCTGTACATTTATATGTTAATTATGGTTTCGTAGTTTCCTTGTCTGTAATTCCGTCATGTATAAGTAAAATAATACATTTAATGGATTTAAGTGGATAATATTGAATTGTCTTTACAAAATTCCATTCAGAAATTAAATTAGTTCAGTTTGTATAAAATGAAATTCCAATTCAATGTTTTGGAATGGAATTTAAACTGCAATTATATGCATAAGCGACCATTTTGGCAGCCATCTTGCATATAATCTGAAATTTGATTTTGATTATTTTACTTTCAAAACATTTAGCATCATTAAACCATTCTATTTTAGGCTGAAAAGCTCCAAAATAATGGATAAAGTCATGATTATATCACCACATTCATTAAAATGCTGAAAACGGCGGCCATCTTGGTTGCCATCTTGGATTTCTCAAAACCCTCAAAGATACCAGTCTGGTATCATTTGGATTCTTCATCAGTAACATATCCCATAACAAAAAACACCTTAACATTTACTATACACCTCAATGTCGGGTATATGTTATTTTCTGCCGGACTAACAGCGTTGCTTCTGACCAAACTGTGCAAATGATATGCTGACAGCATATGGCAAAAGACCCATTTTCACATATTGCGAAAATGCACGCAACATTTAAATTTCATGCCAATAAAACGCAATCATTTCCAGTATGTTCCCTTTCGCAAAAAAAAAAAAAGAATTTTAAAGCTGTCGCTGACTATCATGACTTTTGGTAGCCTTAAAGGCACATATGCACTGTATAACTCTTATATATCAAGTAATATTAAAACAATGCATACTGTGAAAACATTATTCGCCACAAATAAACTTTCATTTATTTTATTATTAGACCAATCGACCAATTTAAGTGTGTAACAACTAGAGCTTTGTCACTGACATGAGGTATACCCCCACATGCTGCATTGACACAGAATATTTTGCATGCTGTCTCACAAAACAAGAGAAGCTTATTTATGGCAATTTTTAAGAATTATTATGCCATTATCATTTATGGCCATTTTGACCTTTGAAATCTTGAATTCTTTGGCATGATACGCCATCCAATGCCTGTGAACAAAATTAATGTGGAGAGTAATATTAAAATCTCACAATGAATGACATAGTTATGGCCCAGACAAGCTTATTTATGGCCATTTTTGACCTTTGAACTCAAAGTGTGACCTTGACCTTGGAGATATCGACGTAATTTTATCGCGCAACACACCGTCCAATAATGGTTAACAAATGTGCCAATTGATTTCAAAATCCCACAATGAACGACATAGTAATGGCCTGGACAAGCTCAACTATGGCTATTTTTTACCTTTGAACTCATGTGTGACCTTGACCTTTGAGATATTGACGTAATTCTTTCGCGCGACACACCGTCCAATGATGGTGAACAAATGTGCCAATTGATTTCAAAGCCTCACAATGAACAACATAGCTATGGCCCGGACAAGCTCATTTATGGACATTTTTAACCTTTGACATCAAAGTGTGACCTTGACCTTGGAGATATTGACGTAATTCTTTCGCGCAACACACTGTCCAATGATGGTGAACAAATGTGCCAAATGATTTTAAAATCCCTTGATGAACCACATAGTTATGGCCCGGACAAGCTCATTTATGGCCATTTTTGACCTCAAAGTGTGACCTTGACCTTGGAGATATAGACGTAATTCTTTCGCGCAACACACCTTCGCATGATTGCAAACAAATGTGCCAATTGATTTCAAAGTCTCACAATGAACAACATAGCTATGGCCCGGACAAGCTCATCTATGGCCATTTTTGACCTTTGACCTCAAAGTGTGACCTTGACCTTGGAGATATTGACGTAATTCTTTCGCGCGACACACTGTCCAATGATGGTGAACATATGTGCCAAATGATTTCAAAATCCCTTGATGAACGACATAGTTATGGCCCGGACAAGCTCATTTATGGCCATTTTTGACCTTTGACCTCAAAGTGTGACCTTGACCTTGGAGATATTGACGTAATTCTTTCGCGCGACACACCGTCCAATGATGGTGAACATATGTGCCAAATGATTTCAAAATCCCTTGATGAACGACATAGTTATGGCCCGGACAAGCTCATTTATGGCCATTTTTGACCTTTGACCTCAAAGTGTGACCTTGACCTTGGAGATATTGACGTAATTCTTTCGCGCGACACACCGTCTAATGATGGTGAACAAATGTGCCAAATGATTTTAAAATCCCTTGATAGATGACATAGTTATGGCCCGGACAAGCTTTCGGGACAGACAGACCGACAGACAGACAAAGTGACTCCTATATAGCCCCCATTACCAATGGTACTGGAGGTATAACTAGTTAATTGGAATGTAATAACCATAGCCAACCTTCTGCAAGAAACTCCACAGTGATCCTCTCTCCCTAGCGTGATTTATTGCGGACAAGTATTACACACAATGAGGACCTTTGCGATTTTTTTTTCAAAAATAAGAATTCTACCAATTAACCTGTCAACAAAATAGTCATTTTTGTTTAAATGCAGCATTTCATGGATATATTCATCTATTATCAATAATATTTTGGTGAAATTTAAAAAAAATACATAATTGTTATACATATAGACAACACCGAAACTATTTTTTGGATACTTGCCTTCAGCAATAGGATTAAACTCATGCCTAAAAAAAGTGCTCACTTTTATGAGATTTTTACTACACTATAGTACTTCCATCAATAGTGTATTAGCAATCAATATGCCCTTTTGATATATATGAGACGCGCTCTGTGAAAAGGGAGTTTCATGCATATGCGTAAAGTGTTGTCCCAGATAAGCCTAATAAGGCTAGTCAGGGATGAAACTTTCCGCCTTAACTGGATTTTCGTCAATAACAGTCTTTCTTTAGACGAAAATCCATTGCACGAGGGAAGTGTCGTCCCTGATTAGCCTGTGCCGACTGCACAGGCCAATCTGGGACGACACTTTACGCACATGCATTAAACCCCTTTTTCACAGAACGAGGATCATTTAAGTTTTTTAGTTTTTGTTATAAATAAGTTAACCCCATTCTTACCTGATACCAGGAGTAGGCCCTTTTCGCGGGACTGATGAGAATACAGATGATCTTGGCCCGGGGTAGCAGGGCATGCACGCGCTCAGGTACCAGCATGTTGTCAAAGTAGGTGGCGCTCTTCTCAAATAGGGACTCGTTCTCTTGGGGGATCGGGAAAAAGTCCATGTACCTGGGAAAGGATTATCATATTACAACTTCAGTATATATTAGACTCGTTCTCTTAGGGTATAGGGAAAAAGTCCATGTACCTAGGGAAGGATGTATCATATATCAACTTCAGTATATATTAGACTCTTTTTCTTGGGGGATAGGGAAAAAGTCCATGTACCTGAAAGGACGTATCATATTTGAACTACAGTATATTCTCCGTTTTCTTGGGGGATAGGGAAAAAGTCCATGTACCTAGGAGAGGACGTATCATATTTCAACTACAGTATATTTTAATGAATTGCATTTGTCAACTATTTAAAAGTGTTCTTTTTATTAAAAATTTATGAATAATGATGATAGTAGATTGCTAAACTGTTTTATGCTTAAATGCATTCCGTTTCTTTCTCAAACACAACTTCATTACAATCCAATTTATATATATATATATATATATATATATATATGATNTATATATATAATTTTGAACAAGGCCACATCCATTAATGTGATCCCTATGACCTTAAATTATGAAATTGGCCATTAGGTGAAAAGACTGTCTTCACAAGGATGGAAATAAGCCGAGACACACTATCCCATGGCCACTAAAATGTGCGGTTCTATACTTCCTGAGAAAACTCATATGTCCTCTGTACAAAAAAATATAGAAAACCAAGGTCAAAATGTTAGTTTCTAACACTTCTTCATTGAAAACCAGGTTCACAATTTAAGAATGTGTACATTTGTATCTGTGTTTACCCCTTACCAGTCTATTCCATTGAGGTAGTTGTTTCCATTGAAGAACTGCACCTCTTCAAAAGTGTCGTGGCTGTTCCTGTTGCTATGGATCGAAGGGTGCATGGCCAGAAATGTATACAGGGCAGTTGTACCTATAACCATGAAATGTTGGGACAATGTGCTTATTTGATCTGCATCAAAGAGTTGCCCTGCACTAGCCGGTGCTGTCAGTTCACTGTCATGATCTGGGAAAGCAATTTCCGCCTACCGTGGATTAACCATTTGAAGACTTCATTAAACTCTTTCAGTGCGGGAACCAGATTTGGAAGGCCTTTGCAAACAGTTAGGATCCAGATGAGACGCCACAGAACGTGGCGTCTCATCAGGATCCAAACTGTTTGCTTTTCTGATAGTATTCTTTGAAAAAAAATGAAGAAAATGCTAATTTTAGAAATTCAGCAGACGACAAATTACCCAGCATGCAAAGGGTTAACATAACATTTCATTGAGGAAACATATGAGCCTGGTTCTGGGAAAACTGGGCTGAATGCATGTGCGTAACGTGTCTGCAGTCAGCAGTCTGCACATGCTAATCAGGGACAATACTTTTCGCCCATACTGGATTTTCGTTTAGAAGAGAATTCCTTTTAACAAAACAATCCAAGCGGAAAGTTTCGTAATCTGGGACAACACTTTACGCATATGCATAACGCCCAGTTTTCCCAGGCTCACATAATACAATGGAAGCTGAAAGCGTGGTCCCTTATCAGCCTCTGAAGACTGAGCAGGCTGATCCAACACAGCACTTTATGCAGACGTCTTCAGTCTGATTTCCACATGACATGCATCAAACTAATCATGCAAGACAGCACTCTTCACTGCTTTAAAAACAATCATATAATACTGACCTTTAGAAATACAATTTAAAGCATTCTATTCTAAACATGACATTAATAATAATCTAACTTCACCAAATTTGACTAGCTTCCTTTTTATTCTGTAGACAAATTAAGATTTATTTTATCATAAAAAGTACCAAAAAAACAAATTAATTCCTTATCTACATGTATATGCTTGTAATTTCTCAAATTTACTACATTTGCGCCCATATACCAGTTTTCTGTGGTCCAACGACCAGGAAGTGAGGCAGGCGATCACACGTCTTGTTGGCAGACCATATCTCCATGTGCTTCTCATAGTCACATGGGTTCTGAAGGGAAACAGGAGTTGTGAAGAAGCTATGAAATATTGTCCAATGCATACACCAGGTGCATAATTTAAGAAAACATTCCAGCAGACCACTATACAACATTACTTATAAAATAAAACATATATGGACATAGTGGTTCCACAGCAGTTATTGTTCAGAAAGGGCATACTAATAATCATTATATTATGGAATGTTTAAGTCAAAAAAGGGCCATAACTTCTGTAGTTTTTAAAATAATATGATAAAAATTGTACATGCATTACTTAATAGCTATCATAGGGACTACTGTCTGCAAGCTTGAATTTTTATAGGTTCATACGAGTAGGATAACTTCTGCAAACAAGTTTGTGTACTAGTATACGGACAAAAACAAAAACTAATTTCCATTGTGATTCCAGTACACTCATCTTTAATGTTATGGGCAGTATAATTAGGTTATTACATACTGCACAAGCCGTATTATGCTTAGATCATAAGCATTAACTTGACTTTTAAGCTAGGGAAACAGGCTTTGCATGCAATAAGTCATTACTAAATGGTTAACAAGTGAGGAAAGTTATTTTCAAATTGTCTGATGAATGATGAACTTGCAATCTGGAGATTTAGTATGATGCCCACACTTGAGCATATGATCTTGACCTTATAGCTTAAGTCAAATATCTTGCGCATGACATGTCCACTGCATGTGGCGATGTGGAGAATGTTTTTCATTGTTTAATTATCATATCAATTTAATCATTAATTACAGTATACCTCACATAAGTATGTTTCTTCTTTGCGTCTATTAACTACACAGGTCCGTAGATTTGAATAGTGCCCGGTAAAGATGCGCGCGCATCTAATAGTGCCCGCTAGAATGTTGTGCA